>JAQFZH010001228.1:0-23048 GCA_034695485.1 Entomobrya nivalis
TTTTTTTCTTTGCGTTTTCGTCGCCACGAATTCCCCATAGTTAAGCTGCCATAAACGACGGGAAGTACGTACCCTGATTATATGTTTGCAACGATTTATAAAAGTTTTGCCTAAATTAGCGAATATTATAGGTATTGCAGCCAAATGAAAATGACAATTGAAACGTCGTTAACTTTTAAATACAAACTGTCTACCTGCAGTTAGGAATCTTTAGTTTTGCTATAAAACTAACTTGAATATAAATGTATTGAGCTAGTTTATGAGCCAAGTTTTTATTTTCCTTGTCAATTTTTCCGGTTGAACTTTTGATTTTAACTACTTTGGTGGATTTTGATGTACATGAAGTAAATAAGAATGCCCAATGAAGTAACCACACAACTAGTAAAATGACTTGTAAAACAAGCAAGCATAGAAATCCCACACCTAAAGCACTTCTTAGAGCAACCGGTGTCGGAAACGAAAATCCTTCCACCGGTTCAATTGATAAATCTTTGAAAAATATATGCCTAAGATAATATATTCTTAATCCCTGCTCAACAAACCCACTTTCAGACCACCTTTTGAACAATACTGAAGCGTAATTAGACCCCCAAACCCTTAAGCTGTGGTCAACGTTAAGGTCCCGATTTTTGTCATACAAATTGGCTTTGCATACCACCTTCTTATTTATAAATTGTGGAGCACGCCACAGATCAACCTGAAATTCCCTATGACTTAACGTAGGTAGCAGAAGGTTTTCTGTTGCCATTTTTTGCACTACATCAAAACTATTGTTAAAACTTATTGGGTCCGTCAGCTCATTATGAACAATTTGTTTAATATTTTTACCGTATGTTAGGTTAATTCCAAATATTTTAGTGCATTGGTTAATTATAGTGGAAAATTTACTTTCGTCTACCCAAATACGATAGCTTTTACGTATAAGCTGGGCAGTAGTGGGGATTTGTTCAATTCCAAAGGCATCGGCTGATATATAACTTTGAAACACTGCAGCAACAATACTTGCTCCTAGAAAGAAGCAACCAACAACTTTTATATTATTTAGCTTTTGCGTCCCGTGTAATCCAAGAAATGCCCAAGAAAGAGCAATTCCTTTTTTCAAACTTTGGCATAATAGTGAATATATTATGATTGTTGAAAGAACACATATCCAAACATCAGGGTGTATGACGTTAAAAATAAAAAGCTTCAAGTTTTTAAGTTTTGAAGATTTCATGCAAACAAATAATTTCAATTGTGTAGAAGATGTTATCAGATATACACCACCTGTCTTTGCATAGTGATTGGGTACGGAAAATAACCATGATTCTCCATAGGCCATGTGAAATCCCCAACGAGATTTAGATTTATCTTCGGTTTTCTTTAGGCTGTTTTTCAAAACCAAGGATACATTCAGGTGTCTGATTATCGGAGAATAGATTGCCAATGGACTGCTACAAACTGAAAGTGATGAAAGTAATAATTTTCTGTTGCCTAGTTTTTCAAAATCTTGTAAGCAAATTTCCAAATCAGGATCGATAAATAGTGATAAAGGTCCTAAAATAGGAACTAAATGTTTGTGGCCATTTTTATTCAATTCGTCGGACACAGATTTAAGATTAAGATAGGATGTTTGTGTTGAATTGCTTGAGAATATTTTCACCTTTTCTGTATGACAGAAATAGCACAAAACAGCAAATTGGTTTGGGTCTCCGAAATCATCCAGAAATATAACGGCTGAATTAAAAGTAGTTTCGATATCTTCATTTTCTATCAGCTGTGTATTAAGAGCGTTTACGATTTGTTGGTTCTCATGTATAGGTGTGGACAGTATAACTATAAATAGAGCGTCTGAATTAGTTCCATAAGCCGAATTTTGAATAGCACTGACTGTATCTTCGAAACTATCCAAAACCAGCAGACTAACTATATTATTACTTGAACTGAACCTGGGAATGAAACGGAAGTATTTGGTTTTAATAGTAAGATTTATCTTGCTATCCTCAAGTTCATCAACATTGAATGCAAAATTGAGTACGTTTACTTCATAGTTCGTCCATTTCAAGTACATGGAAGTTTCAGCCATAAGCCTAGAAAGTTTTTCGTATTGGATTGGAGACGTTGTGTTGCGTGATGTAACTATATCAATGGATGTAATATCCTCATTGTCGAATAAGGGATATTGTGTAGCTTTAGTTACCAAAGTTTTTGCAAGGATCATACCGAATAAAACTGTGAAAGTATACATTATTTTAATGCCCTCTTTTAACATGGTTTTAACATTTGTATTTAAGTTAACAACAACTACTACCAGATTTTCCGTGTAAAATATATTAAATAATATATTAATAGAATAAGCAGAGCTAAAATGCGCAACTTTTCAGACTCATATATTAGAAACGATGAAAAATATTTGTAGGATACCTTGCTTTAACTCGTTTAGACAGTTCATGCGTTCAACAAAGTTGCTGCTACACTAAAACTGCACGCTTTTCCACACAATACGTAATAGTTATGTGTGAAACCAATCAGGTAATGGACTCTGCGAGCTTAGACTATGTATATGTCGCTTAATATACGTTTGTTATACAACTACGTAGTTCAAGCTGCAGCCATGCGCTCTTCGGTTATTCAACTAATTGCATCGTTTTACTTATGCAATACAAGCAAAGAAGCCTTACTGTACTTGGAAAGATAGCACTGGGCTATATATTTTTGTAGTTTAGACATCCGTCAAAATGTTCAAATACTATGGGTTTTATGGTTAAATACAAACGACGCTTCAAACGTCGTATAAATGCATGACGAACGTTGACGAATATATCATTTAAAATCTTAAATTTTATAATTCACTTAACATGCTTAAAATAAATAAACTGTGCAAGGTAATTGAAATATTTGTCTCCTCTTTCCAGAGTTTATTAGTTTTATAATTCGAACTTTAATTTTGATTACGTTGGTGCTTTTTGAAATGCATAGATTTAAAAATTCTTGGAACAATTGGTTTCGGATACGAAAATCCCGCCACCGGTTTAATTGACAAATCTTTGAAGTATCGATACCCAAGATAATACATCCGTCTTGCATGTTCAGTAAACCCAATTTCAGACCACCTTTTGAATAGCACTGAAGCGTAATCAGATCCCTAAATTCTCAAGCTGTGGTCCACAGTGAAGTCCAGATGTTTATTATATACAATCATCCTACAAACAAGCTTACTATTTACGAACTATGGTATTTTCCATAGGGCAGTCTGAAATTCCCTATATTGTAGCGAGGGTATTAGACGCTTTTCTGCAGCCATTTTTTGCATTAAAGCAAAACTATTATTAAACTTATTGGATCTGCCAAATCATTGTGAACTATTTGTTTGATAGTTTTACCATAAGTCAGATCAGTCCCAAATACTTTGACACATTTATTTGTTGTCATCGAAACTTTAATCTCGTCAACCCAAATACGATAATTTTTACGAACTAGTTGACCAGACATTGAACAAATTCCATATACTGGTCAACTGGCATACTGGCATCGGTGGAAATGTATGGTGTTTCGTTCCTATCCGATGAGAAAATTCCGATGCCGATCCGATTTGGATCAGAATCTGTGTTTCCGATTTCCGATACAGATGTTAATTTTTTAGTTTTCCGATATATCGGATAATATCGGATTTGATTGGATCTGATCGGAAAATTTCCGATGCTAGTTTTTAAGCAGTAAAGTTACGGTTTACATGTAAAAAAATATTTGGGACTCTCAGAAATGTTGCCAATTTTGAGAGAAAGTCAAATTAGCTATGAAAATATGGCATAATTGACACAATTTGACGTAATTAACACTTATTTATGTATATAAATTAGTTTGCACTACCTAAAGTGCCCTACTGTTGTGATTTTTACTGTTTTCAAAGATATCGGAATATCGGATCCGATGTTAAATAATTTCCGATTCCAATACATTTTTCCGGTATCCGATCCGATTGGGTGCGCCCCCGATTCGATCCGATACGCATATCGGATTGGATCGGATTGGATTTGATCGGGAAAATTTCCGATATTAGTATCGGAACCGAAACAGTAGAAATGTAGCTTTGAAATACTACAGCAACTATATATGCTCCTAGAAAGAAACAACCACAAAGGTTTATACTTTTCATCTTTTGCATCCCCTGTATTCCAAGAAACGCTCAGGAAAGGGAAATGACTATCTTGAAACTTTGGCAAATCATTGAATATATGATATTTGTTAGAAAAATACCAATCCGAACATCAGAGCAAATAACACTAAAAATAAAAAGCTTCAGGCTTTGAAGTTTTATGGATTTTATGCAAACAAACCTGCTTAAGGGTGCAGATATTAAAATCATATATGAACCCCGTGTTCTTGCGTAGTGATTTGGTACGGAAAAGACAAACGATTCTCCATATGCCATATGAAATCCCCATCGTGACTTAGGTTTGTCTTGAGTCTGCTTGGCAAAACTAGTGATATATGTTAAGATGTCTTGTTATTGAAGAATATAACGCTAAAGGTATGCTGCAATAAGTAAACGACGAATAGAATAGTTTTATGTATAATTTCTCGAAATCGAGTAGACGCTTATCCATGGTTGGATCCCATAAAAGGTATAATGGCTCTTGAAGTGGCACAAGATGTTTATGACCATTTACGTTCAATTTGTGTGACAATGTTTGAAGATACGATACATTTGTAGGTGTCGAATGTATTATTTTTACCTTTCGAGAAAGACAGAAGTAGCACATAAGAACTTTCGAAGTCATCTAGGAATATGATAGCTGAGTTAAAAGGGATTTCAATATTTTTGTTTGACATGAGCTGAGAATCGAATTAAGAATTGTTTGATTTCTTACTAATGGTGTATTTGGTAGAACTAGAAATAAAGCGTTGGACGTAGTGCTATAAGCAGATATTTGAACTGTGAATACTATCTCCTCAAAACTGTCCAGAACAAGCAAATTTACTTTAGTGTCCCTTAAGTCAAATCTTGGAAAAAACGAAAACATTTGGTCTTCAGAAGCTTTGTTTCGCTGTTTTCTAGTTCGTCAATGCTGAACGCAAAATTTATTACGTTTACATCGTAGTGAGTCCATTTCATTAACATGGAACTTCTTACCATAAGTTTGGAAAATTGATCATATCTTCTTCGAGAAGTTGTGTTTCCTGATGTAACTACATCGATTGATGTGACATCTGTGTCATCAAATAAAGAACTTTGTGCAGTTTAAATTGTTGAAAATAATAGAAGAAGAATAGCTGCAAATAATAGTGATTTATACATTTTTCATGCACTTTAACGTTTCCTACAATATATAACTTGGTTTGGTAATGGTTTACAAAGCAACATCGTCAACTTATACTTCAGTTACTGACGTGCTGGAACAAGACAAATAGAGAATTCGACAATTTAAGGTATTAATATTTTAAGTCTTATACAATAACTAATCGATATTTTAATCTTTTTAGGATGGATGGAAAGCCAAGCCAACAAACAAGTAATTAATAATTATACAAGCTGTGTTTTAGAAAAATAAGTACCTTGCCCAGGGAATGGTAGCAGATATGCATACATATATAATGATGATCGACTCAAAAAATTATTATAAGGAAGACATAAGATGCATCGTTTTATATAGTTGATGGAAAACAATTCTATAAATTCCTGGTAATTTCTAGGAAACTTATTATTGAATTTAGATGTAATATTTTATAAAACATTTGTTTAGAAGCAATCTGAGAGAAACTGGGAGATACTACTTTAAAAACTACTAATTTGATAAAGATAAGTAAGTTTATTTACTTAGCTAACATTTCAATAAGCATGTACTTTTATCCACATAATAGTATAAATACTGCCTTGTGTTTTACCAAAACTGCTTTTTAGCAGTGGAGCGAATCCAATTGTTTTAATTAAACCATTATGCAAACATACATTGCCATTTATTTAAATCAATCTGACAGCATCTAAAATTACCAAAATGAACTGAATTTAATTAAAAACTGGAACGATCATATAAATAAATTATATAATAAAGTAGAATAATAATGAATTGTTGTGATTTTTCATTTTACATATGTGCTGTACTGACGAGCAAGTGACTTTAAGTATATAGCTGGCTCATTTAAACCATGACGTTTAATCAGCATAAAAATTTATGAGCAAAAAATAACGTATAAAATAGCAAGCCCAACGAAAATGCAGTTGAAGCAAACTAGCGATGAACGGCATACATACCTTAAATCTGTCACACACTACTTACGTCTCGGCATGTAAAATAAGTAGTCAGCAGACAAATCTCATAATGATTATCTTCTGTGTGTTATGACTTCACTTTTATAAAAGTAAACTTAAATTAAACCGAAAAAAATGCGTGGTCATTATCATTTTTTGGTATAGAAGCAAGCAAATTAGTTAATAGAATTGCGTGAGAGGATGAACATGTGTAAGGAAAATGTGTGGTCAGTAGGTATCCTCACTTCGTAATAATAAAACAATTTTGTTTCAAATCCTTGTCACATATATTTTTATTTAGGGGACTAAAATGTCAAGAAAATGGGGCAAAATGAAAACTGGATTTGTAAACCAAAACACATATGGGCTTTGCCTTCAGTATTTTAAATTTGCAGTAATATGCATACTTATTGAGTGTCTGTTCAATTCTAGTAGAATTTTTACAGTAGATTGCTGTGCTTTACATATATCAGAATCATTATCACAATCTCAGTTAGGTTATCATGGAAATCTTCAAAACCAGCCGAGTTACAAGAGCAGTTTAAATACAAAATTGGTCCAGAATAATAGAAGTATACTGCCTACACCCACTACACTACTGCTGCAAATTGTGAAAATTCTTGTGAAAAGTTTTATGGGGGACCAGCGGTTATCAAAGGAATTAGCATTTGAAAGGCTAGATGAATTGAAAACCAATTTGCTTAATCACTATGGTGACCACATACCAATTATAAAAACGCAAGCACATTCAGTTACATATTTTCAAACAAAAAAAGAATTCAAGCTAATATAATAAATTATCAATTTATAGCAAGGAAAAACTTATTTGGAGCTTCTGTGGAAACTGCAAGAGACGGCATTGCATTTCCATCACTGGAGGGAGCTCTCCTATCTATAGCATTTTTGACCTGTGGTGTATTCCTGATTGACCTCATTCAAGTACGTAATTGAAATAAAAAATCTCGTACAAAATTCCCTCATAATCATATTAGCAAGTTAGTAACCATTGCTAATACAATATACATATCGGAATTATTTTGCAGGTAGTTCTTACCAAACTACGTTTAAAAAATACTGTAACAGCTACACCTGCTGCTATAGTGGGACGTACATTCCAGCAAATACGAAGCCCATCATCTTATCATCATTACCACGACAATGTTAATTATCAGTATCCAGTCTCTACAGATGTTTTAACGACATTATCATTCAAAGTGTTATCTGCCATTGAAAGGTCATAGGTTATTGTGCACAGGAGTTAAAAAATAAGGTCAGCAAGTACAAGAACATTGAGATAAAACGGTCTGCTGAACTTGCTGGTTTTTTTGACAACTAAAAACGATAAAAACCATCAACCGTGTCAATATGAGCAACAAGCAGTGGCTGACATTGACATGCTTACTGGTTTTACTAAACTCAGTGTTCTCAATTGCAAGCATGTAATTTATACTGAAAAAATCAAGTGTGCTTTTAAATTTAAAAAAACACCGTTTTACAATTTATTTGTGGTTCATTATCAACAAATCTACCGATTTTATTACAATTAAAAATGTACGAATCTGGTATTTAATTTATTTTAATACCAAATTTGGTAATTTATTTATGATTTTCTATATCATTTTTCTTTTCTGCTTCTTCTTTTTGTTTTTGAATTGCTGTTTCATTTTCGCAAGCGCGATCCTTTTTATTTAACCTTATCCCACAAGGTGGTAACGGTCCATTACACATTTCTCCTTTGCAGTAGCACACCTCGTAACCTCGGCGACGTCGGCAGGTGTTGTGCAGTGACCGTTGTTCTGGAGCACCATCTGGATCTTCTTCGGGAGCACAGTCGCGAAGATTTACTGCACCTCTCGATATGTGTTGTATGCAGTGCTTTGAGAGCATTCCACAGTGTTGTTCTTTGCCGAGTTCCATGTCACACATTTGGAGGCTGTTACAGTAGTAGCATTTTACTTTAAAAACACAATTAAAATGTTATTCGTTCACAAAAAATATATAACTCCACGATTGTATGGCTATGATCAGTAATTATGTACTTTTTCAACTTTACATGTTTTTAATCCTTTATTCTTGGAAAGTGTGAATCCGACGTAGATCGTAAGAAGTACACAATATTTAAACATTATTTATTTTAATATTTCAACTCAACTGGATTATTATGCGTAAATAGTCAGTAATTTGAGAGACAATGGCTTGAGTTGGCCTTTGGTTATTGCATGGATTTTTTGGTTAGTTTATTTTTAGTTCGGTCTTGAAGCCATGATTTTAATTATATTCACAATTGTGCACAGATGAATCATGTGAGTTTGTACAAGTGTTAATGCCAAATATTACACAACGGCATTGTATTTACAAACATAATGGAATAATACATCAAAGTTCTGCTTAACATGTTAAGCAACATAAAAGTAATTTTACTTCCAATGTCTAATGTCATAAGATAAATGAGTAAATCATTTTTGTACAATTTATTTGATAAATGTTTAGCAATTTTTGACATGGTAAAAATACTGTTAAGTTTGGGGATGTTGTAAATGCTATAATAACGTATAATGAATGTAAAATTGTTCAAATTGATACTTTTCTATATTGTTTGATATGACAAAAAAATGCAGGCTTCCAGCAAAGTTAAGCCAAATGTAGAAATTATTAGCAATTTTATGGGAATTAAAATTAAATTACCATGATGTTAAACGCAGCCTGACAATTACATTAAATTTGACTGACATGAAACTGGCTATAATTATAAATATGGAAAGTATTTGGAACTGATATCATACTATTTTGGCCTATTCGCCAATATGTAATTAAATAATCTAACGTTGCTACGTTCTTCAAATTTAAAATACTTTAAACTTACATGATTTTTGAAAAAATAAGCAATACATATGGAACATTTTGATTGCAATGTGATACTTTAATTTTTTTGGTTTTAGTATTATATCTGAAGTATGGTAAAGCAGCCTTTGGAAAAAGTTTGTTGCTTCTGATAGTGTTTTTGTGTATTTTCAAAGCAATCAAAGGTAAAATTTTGTCCAAAATGTATACGGATTTTACAGTAGCTTTATTTCTGCATTTATTAAAGTTAGGAAACTGGCTAGGTTCCATTCCTTTCAGATTAGACAAAACTAAGGGGAAACTATATATCCACTTTTGGAGCTACTTTCGAACAATCTGGTTCTGGTCTTGGATGACCGCTTACGCGTTTATAGCTCTACCCACACATTTATATTCCCTTCACACCGCTGGTGAAATTCAAAAAATTAACTATACTCTAATAATAACATTTGGTAGTCTTTCTTGCACTGTGATCCTGAAAACTATAACTTTCAACACAAAAACTGTATGTCAGCTAATAAATGGACTTTGGAAGTATCTACCTGATTTTGAAAAGAAATATATGCATTTTAGTAGACGAGGTGAAAGGATTTCGAAATACAATCGTGCTGTTGAAACTATTCTCTGTTTTGTTTCCTTCTGTTTTCTGTTTATTGGTACATTGGCGGGTTTGGATAGCTTGCTACGACCTCAAGCCCCAGCTTATCCGTTATATGGAGTAGAAACTCGTTTGTTATCTTGGCCAATAGTTATATTTGCTAGTTTGTGGTATAGCACTCATTCAATTGGGTTTACTTGTGTATGTGGTGTGCTGATGTATAACGGCATCCTATACTTTGTCTACTTTCTTTTCATAATACGCTATGATTTACGAAAACGTTTAAAAACGTACAGAACGAAAACAATTTTGAGATCAAATATAAGTAACTTAACTGTGGCATGGCGCTCAATTCAACTTCTTGCTAAAATTATGAATATGGAAATTTTCTGTGTTGTTTTGTATTTTCGATATTTCATCATCACGACAACGATAATAGCGACAGTCTCATTAACTTATCAATGGGATATTACTGGAACGTTTAGTTGTTTCGTTATGTTTGGGATTATATTTGCAGGGGCTGTTTGCTTTCCAATATTTCTCGCCATTGTAGGCAGTCATTATAAATGCACAGAAAATACTATACATTCGTGGAAGAGAATACATTGGCCGAGAATTTCGGAATGGCGTTATATGGAGAAGTTTAAGAAAAGTTGTAGTCCGTTTAGTTTGGGTGATGGAAATGGAGAATACATAACGCCCATATCGGTTCCAAGGTATTTACACAGTTTAAGTGATAACTGTTTGACTGTGATGATAACCTATGCAGATGTTATGGGATACAAGTAAACCTATATGCATGATATGTTTGAGCTAAAACTATAAAATTTCAGTGTTTATCAAGATTAGAAAATTAATACGAAGTCGAACAGCCTTTGTGTAAAACTTATATTCACTTCTTGTATACGAACAAATTTTTCACGCTTATTGTATAAATACTTGTCTTGTCTTGTGAATATTACAATAGCCATAAAATCTAAGCCAAAGAGTATTAATCGTAAGTACTGTTTAGAAATGTGATCATCGAAAGTATATAAGTATTCGTGCATGCCACTAATATGATGGAAACAGATACTGGACATGTTTAATCTCATTCTGTTTTAAGGTGATGGTATATAAGCCAATTGTAAGTTTCATTGGGTTCTAAAAAAACGTTTCCCAATTTTGTTGTTACGCTGTATACATACAAGTACTCTTATAAAATCCATATGTATGTATTCATATAATATAGGTATATTGATACGATTCTGCACTCAAATGATAAAATAGTTATTGTGTTTAGACAGATAAGCATTCTGTCTACTCATTTACTTACTGATATCACTCCACGTTATAACGAGTTCGCGCTATTATACATAGGGTTTATAAATCGTTTTCCTTGTTTTCTATTGAGTTTTAAGTTGTCCACAGTAGTAATTTCATTGAGTTTTGGCTTAAATATTTTCCTAGTGTTCACATTAAGCACAATAAAACCAGCCAAAATAATTGTCAGGTGGAGTACTACACAGTAGTATTTTGTATAAATTGGTTGCACCTTTTGTTTTGGGAAATCTAAAGTACAAACGTCAGTAGTAAATGTACTCAAAAATATTCTGTTTGAAGGTTTATAATCACATGTAAACCTTGTTGGTTTTTAGTTTAATGTAGTCAAAAATTGTAAGATGATAATTTAGTATTTGATATCAAATTGCAGAGTCAATAGAATTGCTGAAAATGGATTATTCCGAATTCATTACTAAGAATAAGCCTAAACTAATAAGGGCGACGAATTGCTCGAAACCACTTCTTGATGACTTAATAAGCGAGGAAATAATAGGTGACAGTGATGCTTCAAGCTTGGTAAATAGAACACTAGAAGGTTTTCGTAAAATTATTATAAAAATAATCCAACCTAATTTATTTTAATACCTTAAGCTAGCGCATTCAGATATGATGACGAGAGCATCCTATTTATGGGATATGTTGGCAACCAGAAAGGTAACTTTGGCGAAACTTATTGAAGTCTTCAACTACAACAAGCAAACTGCCGTGACAACAATACTGGGAAAATATGCGTAAAATGTAAACGAACACGTTTATGCGTTTTTTAGTTAATGCTTTTGTTATCAATAAAATATTACAAAGGCTTCTTTAAGATGCTAGTGCAGACTTTATTTTTTAATTACTGGCAAATTAAAGTACAATTTTTTCATTAAAACACCATAATGAATCGGGTGTTGAAGTTCCTTGTCCGATTTTTTGATTTTGCGGAAAAAGTCCTCTATCTAAATTTAAACCATTTATTAATCTAATTATATGTTAATTATTGAAATTTTAGATGTGATTTAATATATTGATGGTGTTATTACCAGATCCAGCATTGTATTTAAATCACAACAATAGGAGTACTTCATAAATATCTTGGTCAACAAGTTAACATAATGTGTTCCAAGATACTTGTCACCGACCGAAGGGTAACCAGGGGAAGTAGACAATGAAAACATGGCATCTTGAATATTTGGCCTGACCCCTGATGCATCCATAGTTGAACAGGTCGATGAAAGAGGGCTAAGCTCGCAAGCGCTCAGAAAAAATAACTTTGCTATTTTTCGTTTACCATTGTTCTCCAAATCATTAAAGATAAACTCATAAGCAAACTGAGTAAACGGATCAATTAGTACACCATTTGACATCATAACCTTCCCATTTTTTCCGTGGGAGCCCAAATAAACAATTAAGCACTTTGCGCTTGTATCCCCCTCAAATTAGGCTTTCATTTTAACAACCTTCGGCATTATGTTTTCTTCAGTAAAAGTCTCATTGACATCTGTATAATCGACTGTAAATCCAAGTTGACTAAACAACTTGACCATGTAAGTAGTGTCGATTTCTGCTTTACTTCGGTTTTTGGACGAATCTTCAAATTTTGTTATATTTATTACAAGTGCGTATCCTTTATGATCCCTGGATAACTTGTAATAGTCCTTTATTATCATAAGGGATTACGGATTATTTTAATATTGTAAAATTGGAAATATAATTGCAAGCTTTAATCTAATAAATATTTACTGCTCACATCTGAATAGTTGACCTCTTTTTGGGGATACACCACCTGAACATTGAACGGTTCTTCATTTTTCATAAAGTCCAAGTCATCATCAGAGAGTGAAGGTACACCATCACAATCAGCATTGTCCCGCTGCTCAACTGTTTTTTCTTGTACTTTTTTGGGGATCTTTTCAGGTTTGGACTCATTTTGTCCGACAGAATTTTCGAGTAGCAAAGTTGTAAGGAGACTGGCAACTCCTTGATTGAGGTCTTCGAATATTTTAATGAGTGCTTCCTTGGTAACCGACTTTTGTTTAAGACGATCCCATAAATAAGACGCTCTAGAATAATCACTTTTTTCCGCTCTCTAAATAGAATGTTAATTAACAACATAATTTTAAGGAAATAAATGGATCAGATTTTGTTTGTATTCTTTTCTTGTAAATTGTGATAGTTGAAATACCAAGTCAGAAACCTCCGCATCGTGCAAAATATCTTCTTCCGCAAGTTTGTCCAACAAGGCGTCATTACAGTTGGTTGCCCTTACCAATTTGGACTTATTTTTAGAGATTATATTGCTAAATTCCATAATGGAATACTGAAGTTAATAAGCGTTGGCAGTAAATTTTGTTAATGAAAAAGACAAATTATATATTTAATGTGTGTACTAAACAAAGGAAAATAATTTTGTCTAAATTCATATAAGTTATTTTTTTGTGCATTTAAATATGTGCAGTTTTTTGGTATTTCTGCATTCTTTATTTATAATGTTTAACACACGCCGATTCTATTTCATCTCGTGCGCTCATTGGTTGTACTGATACTTCACTTTATGTTGAATTTATATATCTGATGGATTAATTTTATACCTGTGGTATTCCATGAGTATTTGACCTTTTTAAACGTAAAAATATATGATTGAAATAATATTTCAGTATAATATAACTGGAATGTTTGATGGTATAGTTGTATTTTTCTGGGACAGCGACAGTCACGTTTTATATTATTGTTTCTGTTCAAGGCAATCATTTAAAATGACAGGATAAGATAGATGAGATAGCATTGAGGAAATGTGAAAGAATTGGTTTATGTAGGAAAAATATAAAATACTGATGTCATTTAGTTTGTTTATGGAAACGGACAAATTAAAAATACCATCTCTGCACCAATGTTCCTGAGCATTTGAATTACTTGTGTGTGATAGTAACGTATTCTGGTATATTACACATTAAAAACTTTGTTTAAAACAAATTTCATACATTACTTCGTTGTGTGAATTTTATTTGCTGATCATGTTGTCAAAATAAATGAGCAAGTGAAGAGTATTGGGGAAAATATTAAAAACTGGGACAGATTGGTCATAAAAATTCCAGATAAAACATGCACTGATTATGACATCAAAATTTGTGTTCAGATTTACATGATAATCAGATTAATATAGTACGTTAAAATTCGGGTTAGCCAAATCGGTTATATAGTACTAAAAAGGTATATTATAATGGAATTAATGCAGCAAGTATTGACAATGAAATATGCATTTTTCCACATAAGTAACACTAACAATTTTTAATTTATTTTAAGATCAACCTAAATTACATTCATTATGTCCGTACTACCACATGATTTACAAATTTTCTTTTCAGATTTTTGTGCTTCTTGCCATTTAGCTAAGGCTTTCCGTAAGTCATATGATAACTTGTAAAGTAAAACTTTGTTAGTGCCGCTTCGTGTACTGTTGTTTTCTTTACGAAGGCATTTCAACATCCGTATCCAAAAACTTTCGTGCAAGTAGATGTTTTCTAGAAGAGTTTCTAGATACTTCTCAGTGGCCCGTTTCTTAAGTTTCTAGACAAAATAAAAATATAAAACAACGTATTAATATACTCGTTATTTAACTTTAAGAGCACAAAGATATAAACTACAGAACGAATTTACCTGAACATCAGTAACAGTTAAGCCGATTAATAAATTTTGAAGTAAAATAGATACAGAAATCACGAATAAAAAGAATATTATCTGAGCTAAGACAAAAGGTGGACCATTCGTTGCTTCAAACATTTTTTCATAATCAAAGTCGCCAATCATCATTACTAACAGTTTGTTTACACCATATCCGTAAGATGCGGAGAACTTTGAATCCTAGATAATAAATCATGATGACGTATAAATTAAATTATTTATAGGCTGAAAGTTAAAGTATTCCCAAACCTTTGGCAAAGTAGCGTGAAAGAAAGCTATGAAGGACGCCAGTAGTGGGCAAAATATGATAAGTAATTTCAAAATATTTTGAAAACACTGCAAATTAAAAATATTTTATAAAAAGGTATCCCTGTAATCATATATTTTGATAAATTATTAAATTCCAAAGCATGAACATTACCTGCCTAAACATTTCAATATATATTCCTGCACATCTAAACTTGTATAACTGTCCTTGAATTAATAGCACGGACAGCGGCATCCCAATCTATGAAAAACATATAAGTGTGAATGTCAAATTTTCGCAAAAACCAATTCTTTTAAGAAATTAGGAAAAGAGAAACTTACAAGATAAGCTAACGTCATTAGTTGTTGTAGTTTGAAAATGGCAGATACAAAAACAAAAAGGTCGAATAAAATAATAGCCCATTGACCTTTATTTTCGTACTGTCTTTCATAATAGTTTCGGTCTGGACAGATGTAGTACTCTATGCATTCTTTAATTGTTAGAATGGGCCACATTACATACATCGCTATAAAATACCATGAATCGAAGTGAACTTGAGTGACGTCGTCTGTCATATTAAACATAGTACCGTTTTTGGTCTTTGTATCAGTGGAATACACGGGAACGTGTGAGTTATATAATATAAATACAAAACTTAAAATATTCCACACAATCTGAAAATTAAATATATATTGACAGAGTGTCCAGTAATAAATAGTAAAGAAAGACTCCAACATCTTAAATGGGTAGCAATCTTCAATCTTACGTGAATGAATGCTGAAAAAAGTATCCAGAACTTATATTCCTCATGTTTACAATACAGAAAAAGCTGAACAAGGGGATGTAATAAAATTGTCGATTTGGTTTTTCTTGCATGTTTTAAATTAACAGCAAGATTATTGGTGGTATACCTCTTAAAGGTATTAGGCTTTTCGGGACGTAGCCCAACGATCGGACTATATCCATAAATAATAAAAGTTTTGTCAAGCATATAACGTCTCTAAATATGATACATTCATGCAATATATGATTAATATAACATATTTATGTTACGTAAAATTAAATTCCACTTGGTCTTTTTCTTTATTATACGACTGCTCCTTGTCAGAGAGTATGTGAAGGTTTTCGTTAAAGAGCTGAATCATAATCTCAGGAAAATTACTGTATAAAACAGAAATAGTTTTTTCTTTGGGCTCAAGGGGCATCCTAGATCAAAATTAATATGATAAGAAATGAGAATTTATACATAACAATAAGTCAGAAAACTGAAGACGAGTAAGGTTTAGAAATACAAATATTTACGGCAAGGATGCGTCTGCTCCATTCCTAAGAAACAGCTCAACAAGTAGTTTATTCTTTGATTTTATGGCAATGTGTAAAGGCGTTTGATTTTCTTTATCCCGCTGATTGACACATCTAATAAGGTCATGTTTATCTGCTTCCCTGGAGCGATTGAGAATATGCTCCGCATACTTTACGGCATCTTTAGGATTAGCTATTTTATGGCAGATCCAAAAAATGTTTTTAATAACTAGTATAAATTATTTAGTATAAAAGTTATAAAAATAACACACCACATTGGGCAGCTAGATGCAGAATGTTTTATTTATTATCCAAGTCCACTACATCCATTAGCTGTGTAAATTGCAGACAGCTTTTTTGAATGTCCCGAATTGCCTCTTCCCATTTATTTTCTTTAGCTAGGTTGAAAAATTCTGGTAGTTTTATTTCAACATTTGTGGAATCACATGGTGAGGTTTGATTTAACTGTTCCAGCTCGTATTCCTCATCCATTTTTTTATGAAGCCAAATTTCTTTACCAGTCTTCTGATTTGGTTTTTACTTGAAATTGGCCTAATATTCTCTAATATAACCTGTTAATAAAATATATTTGCTGAAATAAATAATACTATAATGCTAAATCAAAATATTGATGTGTAATGCTTGAAAATACTGCTTTAAAATCGGTGTGTGTAGTTGCAGCTAATGCAATGCTTCCAGATGAATATGGAATTAGGAATGGGAGTTTTTACTACACATGTGAGATAGTGTTGATAAAATGGGCTTATCTCGTAGCTGAAAGCAAAACGTCAGCCTGCATTGACTTTATCATGCATGTTTGTCTATCCGTCTGCAAGCACGAGAACTCAAAAGCGCGTCAGACAATTTTGGTAAAATTGCGTATGTTTTGATTATGGCTAACGACAAAAACCGTATTGAATTTTAGTTCCCATGGTCAAAATTGAATGATTTAACTAGTATATATTTTAATAATATAATAGAAAGTTCTCTAAAAACAGGACGTAATGTGGCGCAATGTTTCAGCTACGTATTCACAATCGGGTTTATGAGCGCATTTTTTACCTATAAATTCATTTACACACATTTCACAAACAATTCAGTATAACAATTTCACTTATCCTGGAATTTTCAGCCAAAAGTACTTACTATTATTTCGCACGTCAAGGATAGGTTTATCGCTATATTCGCTATCTTATACTTTGATGGCGATTTGTTGGTTATCAGCTTACCAATTGTTGAGTGAACTGATACATATCCGCAAACTTGTCAATACATACATGTGATCGTCTATGCTGAAAAGGTCCAAGATGACATCAAATAAAACCGGTGAGAAACTTAAAAAGACAAAATGATAAAATGTGAAAGATTTTGTATATTTTATCATTTTTTCTATTAGGCAGATCATTTATGGATGGAGTACTCGTGAGTGTTTCCGAAAAACCAGGCGACAGTGAACGATGGCGAAAAGTTAAGGAACTGCCTGCAAACTTTGTAGTACCTAACTTTGGTGTGAACGAAAATGTTGGCATTGGGCGTTATAAGTCCACGGGTCTTGAAAACGTGTCGTTCGTTGGACCAGTTGTTGACAGGAAATTAACCCTTATTCCTTACAAGGGTTATGGACAACCTCCAGAAGACTTTGAGGTAAACATTTTTGTAATGATTTATAAATATCTAGTGATGATCTAGAGACAGATGTAAGTTAAGTAATCCTACTTTACAGGTTTTAGTCTTAAACCCGGATCAATTTGTGTGGAGGAAAACTGATAAAACCAAAGCTTTGCTGCCACCTGATGTTTTCTACACTGGAGTTATCACAGATTTTGGTGTAGCTTATATAGGTATGCATGAAAATTATGGGATAGGAATGGTATTGGATATTGACAATGTGTGGACATATAATTCAAAAGATGGGAAAAAGTTTCTATCTTTTAATGTCTTATGTTACAAATAAAGATTTTAACGAAGGAATACAATTAATACGATATAGTTGTAATAGGTATTTATATGATTTATTCCGGAAGGAAATCTTAAATTTAATACAATAATTCGTGGAACTAGAACAGTTTAAAATAGCTCGTAGTTAAACAAACTAATAGTTAACATTATAAACGTAAACTATTAATAAGACAAAAATATGTTCATATTGACCAATATGTCTATTAAAATGTATTTGTAGCTCAGAATAATGTATATTTACATTTATCGAACTGTGGAATTAACATGGTACTTATGACGGGAATCTTATCTTTGCTCCCTAAAAGCGTCAAAATCCCCTTTGAGGGAATTAAATAAAGTCACTTCATTTTCATAACAAGATAGTCTTTAATTAGCATCTAAAACTAACAAAAATGTTATTTATGGACATGTATCAATTCGCATTTTATTTCAATTCCATTAACTTGGTCACTTGTTGGTTCGTATTTAAAATGTTGTATGTATGTAAAAGAAAACAAAAGTGAAGAATTAAGTATGTATATATTTTCCTGAAGCTTTTAACAGCAAACGAATACAACTTGATTGCAAATTTTCGATCCTATGGCCTACAAGTTAAAAACCCAGATTAGTTAAGGTACATTTGCACTTTTTAAAATAAACGATTATTAATGATTTATTACCGCTCCAGTATTGATTCAGGGTAGATATCCTCAATAATATCCCTAAATTTCTTTGATTTTCTGGGAACTTCTTTTAAGCTGCACAACTTATTCAGGCAGCATAATATATCTTCAGAGGATCTATGGTAGTAAACAGTGATAAATATTAGTTGAAGTTGGCAAACAAGTTTCAAACTAATAAATTGCATAACCCAATTAACAACATAATTTAAATTAAAACTTACTTTTTCCCAATAAGGTTTAATAACTGAGTCATACGACATCGTTCACTTTCATATTTGCCTTCCCGTATAGGCTCCAATTCCAAGTGATCAAATACGGTCAAAGAATCAAGCTCCTCTATAATTACTGAATTAGTTGAGGCAGTAACCATTTCCTCAATGAGTCGGGGCTTTAACTTTTTAAAAACCTCATGTTTAACGTCATCACTAAATTTGAGCCCAACAAAGCCTCCAGAAGTGGATATGTTTGGAACTTTGTCTAGTCCATCATCACATTTAGCCTCATTTATCGCACCAGAAGTTTCTGATGGCAATGTTAGTAGAAGACTAGCAGCTCCTTGTTTATGGTCGTTGAATATTTTAATGAGTGCTTCCTTGGTGACCGACTTTTGTTTTAGACGATCCCATAAAGAGGACCCTCTAGAATAATCATTTTTTTTCCGCTTTCTAAAATATATTTTGGAGTAAAAATACAGTACTGTGTAAAATAATTGGTCTAATGTAAATAAAAGTTTGCTTGTAAAATTTCTTGGAAATTATTGTGATAAAAATACCAGATCCGAAACTTCTGACTCGTGCAAAATACCCTCTTCTTGAAGAGTATCCAACAGGGCGTCATTACAGTTTGTTGCCTTGACCAATTTGGATTTGTTTTTAGTGATGGTTTCACTAAAATCCATATCGGGTTACTGCAATAACAAGAATTTTTACTCAATAGTTAACTGTGTTCTTAGCCAAAAATAACCTTTTTTTATAATTTACAGGTTAATGTTTCCGTTTTATCAGTTTTCAACTTTTTCTACTTCCAAATACCAATTCTAGCAGAAAAAACTGATGTATCAAAGTTGGTAAATCCACAGTCTGGGTTGTTGACAAATATGTGAAACATGTACATGCATTGAATATGTGCTGAGTATGTGCAATAGTTTCTAAATTTACAGATTTACTTTAATCTTATCACAATATGTACATTTTTTTATATACATATACCAATCGCAAATTCATAACTTGACGGTATTCATCAACTTTTACTGTTTACCCAAGTCTTATAAACTATCCATGTGAATTTAAAACAGTGCATTGAGTATGTGCAAATTTGATGGCAATAAGTAATTTGTTGTTTATTCCTTTTATAATCTTGCTTAAAAATCATACCAAATATGCTTTGTTGCACGAACATTAAACATTCATTTATCGTGTTAGTTTAACACTTCCCCATGCTCACCATGGACAGAATTATTTATAATAGTGAGAAGCCTTTTATATAACTAAACATAATAGGTAATGCATACATATGTAAAAATTGGACTGTGATGAAGTACTGAATTATGACAAATAAAAATATCATGGTTTCGAGATAATAATGAACTAGGCCATGAATCATTCAATCATTTACAACAGAACAAAAAAATACTAGTTAATATTCGATTGGCACAGTGGTTTGTTGGTACATCTGGTGTATCCAGCTGGCTGATGACTGCGTTGTAATTTCAATTAAATGAACTAGTATCACTCAATAGAAATGTACGAAAGTTTTTTTTAGATTAAGTTAATGATTTAATTAGTACTAAAAAATAAATTTTTGAAAAAGTTCAGCTTTGAATTGCATGATTTTTGTGTGACGAGCATGTACAATTTATGACACCCATACCGATTCAAATATATTTACGTAAGCCATAATCGTACGAATGCGACATAAACCGATGCAGGTTTTATGAGATATCAGTAAACTTGTATAAATATGTGATAAAATTGGTGACGCGATATTTATTAACTGAAATTAGTTATCTTAACAAAAATTAACTTGAAAATTAACATTGTTTGGGCAATTATGTAAACCGGCTTCATCATCATATGAGTAAGAATACGCCGTTGGACAATCTTTG
Organism: Entomobrya nivalis; assembly: GCA_034695485.1. Taxonomy (NCBI): domain Eukaryota; kingdom Metazoa; phylum Arthropoda; class Collembola; order Entomobryomorpha; family Entomobryidae; genus Entomobrya; species Entomobrya nivalis. The sequence goes on from JAQFZH010001228.1 coordinate 20,929, forward strand.
TGGATTAGATTGACGTATTGAGTACGGACAATCAGACTTTTGCGACACTGGCCTGGTGTAATAGGGGGAGTGGGACAACAGTACCACAGGCCATTTCCTTGGTTTTCTGAGCGACCCAATCCGAATGGACTGCAAAATAAAATTTGAAAATGTACTTAAATATTTACCTTTTTTGAAGCAGTTATTAAATAAAAGTATAATTTATATCAATTTAATTTACTGAGGATAATTCCATTTCTTGCATGGTGACAAGCATTGGACAGTTTTCCCATTTTTCCGAACCCTTAAATCCCCCACCTCCCCTTCCCCTCGGGGACAAGAGTCCAATGACAGACGACAATTAGTTCTTGTACAACTGCCACCTGTTTTACTTGGAATGATTTCGGCGGCGATGCTGTACCCGTCTACCAAACTTATATCATACCAGACATCATTCCTTTGGCCCAAGGGAGGAAAGAAGAATTCTACTTTGGTCTCAGCTGGGGGATCACAACCACCTCGAGGACAAGGAGGTACGGACTGACCAACTTGACAATTGTTGCCGCTTCCATCACAACCCATTTTTGGCCAAAACCTACCACCCCATCCGTTATTAGGAATGTTGTAACTAAAGTGACTTCCCCGTCGAATGTGTTTAATGCCAGGGGACAAAGTGGGACCTTGGGCGTTGGTCAAGGGAGATATCCAGATGTCTTCATTGCAGCGATTTGAAAAACGGATGGTTCTAGAGGAAAGTACAATAAAAGGCAAAATTGCCACTAAAAGTATCAGGAAATTTATGGAAAGTGCCATATTCCTATTTTTCAGCTTGATGTTGTGGGCTAACAACTGGAAAATTATCTGGTAAATCCTTCGCTGAAACTACCAGCTTTTATACTTTTGCAATAGTTTAAAGTGGTAAGTTAAGTTTACTAATGCTGTGGCCACTGAGGTTTTAGAATAAACACTTAAAATTAAGAAAACCGTAAAAGTGGGGAAATCATTTTTCCACGTACTGCCGATTTTAATGATTAAAACAAGTAAATGCTCTTATGATGCGAAACCACGCAGCTATGATACAACGTAAGACAACATTTATCCCGGATTCTGGGCAATATTTCAGGGAAACGGTGATTAGGTAATATCTTTCCGAGAATATATACGACATCTGCATGCATATGTTTTGCATTACGAAAGTATTACGTAGTAGACTCATGCAATGGATAGATTTGATAGAATTATTACATTTTTTTGTGAAAACTTGTTTGACAGCACAATGACAAGCATGTTTTTATTTTGTACCTCGAATAGCGTGTAGTACACGTACCACTACAGCTTAAAAGGAACATTTAGTTTGTAATCATATTTTGTGTAGATGTGATGGCAAGATAATTTAAATCAGAATAAATATTTTGTTTTCATAAAGCTTCCGTTCCATTAACATAATCAAGTCAAATATCGTGGGTTTTACAAATCGACAGCTGTCAATTAAATTTGTGGTAATGTTGGCAGAATTGATGTGTTTTGTGAACTGTTGCGGTAGTGGTATTTTTCATGAATAATTGATGGTTGTTGGTTAATGATGTTTCACGAATTCACACTTTTATCTGAATTTGAATGAACATTAGGATTTGGACGCTTGGGACTATACTTTATGATTCTGATCATGTTGATGTTTTCATCGACACCACTGAAATCGATAAATGGTTTGCATTGTCAAGAACATGTGTTGATAAAAACAAGTGCGGTACACTGATTTGTTACATTTATATATTCCGTTAGAGAGATGTAAATAAACTGCATAGACGGAGTATTTTTTCCACACATGTGAACCAAATGAGAGATATTTTTTTATCTCAAGAGAAATATGTGAAGTTATCCACACTAGTTTTTTATTTCATATCTCTATATAGTATGTACTTATATACTTTGCTTTGAATAATATTTGCAATTTGTCAATAACCAAATTATTTTTGTTGACAATTTGTCTATTCTAATCAACGGAGCCATTGTAGTTTTACAAGTAAACTTATAATGAAAACCTTGCCTTAAATTATTTGTCTTTTTAGTGTAAACCAGACATTTGTGTATGAAGGTGCTATATTTGAAGAAAACATTTGATTCAAAAAAAAGTTATAATG
>JAQFZH010001229.1:0-23035 GCA_034695485.1 Entomobrya nivalis
TTTACCTAATGCATATTTTAACATTAAAATATCCTCATGGTAATTACCACGCTAGAATTGATATAAAGTATGCATGTGTGTGCATTTAAAGTTGGTATTGCGAGCAAAGTTGATGACATTTTTTTTATCTTCTCAATTACAGATCATTTTGTTATTAAGTTCGACAAAAAAGTATACAAAAATGTTTTTGAATGCTGAGTATATATATAAAAAAAGGATTTCGTGAATTTGCTTTCAAATAAAAAAGGTAATATAACATGCATGTATGTATGTATGTATGTATTTGTTAAGCATGCATGCGTCAATCTCACACGAGATTTATATGGCAAAATCATTACTATCCCCACCATCTCATATTATATAGTTTTGTAATTTGCTCAACGTTAGGATTTGACCTATAGTGGAGTTAAGCTACGGTTTTGTACGAAAACGTAAAAAAAGTGATTATGAATATGAATGAAATGTGAAATCTTCATATCTATCTAATATGCATATATGACAGTCAGAATCATGTGAGTATTTTACTCTGCTCTTGATGAGTAGTGCAGAAAAAAGTAAGTACATATAATCATCACATATTTCATGATCCATTAGCAAATGTTACACACTCTTCCTATCCTAAACTTAGTCAACAAAACTGACAAAGTGTTGTGTGTTGTATAGCCATTATATATTATATTATTTTTGCTTCTCATAAACTATAAACTTGAATGCATTTGAATTATACATACTGCTTTTTTGTTAGTACGTTTGCTCTTGTACCAGAAAACTTATCGTTTCATTGGTCTACTTATCTCCTGCCAGAGAATGATTCATGGAAAATATTGTCAGGTAATAATCACACGTATAGGTACGTTTTTTACGTGCTTAATAAGTGACATGAGATGAGACAATGGCAAACTGTAAACAAGGTAGACAAAGTCGGGTTTAGATAGGTATATTGACTCAGGTTCGTGTGTGTATCATAAGTCATCCTTATATTTTTTTGAGATTAGAGAGATTGTGATCATATTACCGTGATTTCAGAATTTACTTTTGATGATCTGATGAACATTACCGAATTTTCCACCGAACATTATAACAGTTTCATATTTGCAATGATAGACTAGCAGTAGAGCGGTTCAGGTAGATTCCAAAATATAATCATACTAAGGCAAGTAAATATTTTGATTTAATGGATAAGAAATGTGTACATTGTGATCACGACAGAAAATTAGATTATCAGTAAATAAGGGTTTCAGAGGGATTATACTTTTTGTATTGATATTTGTGTAATTATCATAAAATTCCCATTTTCAGAAATTAGCTCATAACATTTACACAGCATTGAATTCTATTTGGATCACTCTCATTATCAACGTGACATCGTGACAGTCCCTACTCTACACAGTTGACAAAAGATAGTTAAATGAAAATAGTTAATGAATGTGATTATCCCATCATCGTCGTCATGAATGACTGATGATGTGAGTGATATTATACCCTTACTTCACAGTTTACTTGCACATCAAATTACACTCAGGATCATTATCTTTTATGTCCCCATTAGAGTAAAATGCATATTATATACCTACACTTCCAAAGTGTCATTAAGCTAACATGAAAAACTGCAGAAAAGGCAATCAAAATCATAAAAATGTCTTGCATTCAATTAAATAATAGAATCTATCATTAAAACCAGGAAAAAACAAAAAAAGATTCTTTAAAATTTTAACTCAAGGTTTCGAGTACATCTTCATCAAGGTGTACAGGAAGGAAGGTACAATTGAGGGGTTTTCTTGTCCCTTTCCTTTCTTGGCGGACTCATCTTCCATTTTATGTGTTAGTAAAACACTTTTTGTGGGCTATTTTTTCTTGCCTTTGGAGCGTGCCATGCTGTTATCATGTTATGCAGTTCAGTGCAAATGCACACAAATAGGTATATATCAAAAAGAAGTAAGAATTTGCAGAAATTCACGTTGATCATATAACAATGCGAACATACTTGTAATGTTGCAATTAGCCTTGTCGATTGATGTGTCGGCTCCCTCACGTTTGCCATTGCACTATACACGATTATATATGTGTGTGTGTGACCCCTATATACAATTATTATTTTTTGTTTATCATCGTCACACACACAGTAATAACGTCAGTAACGGTCTCCTCTGTATAGTAACAATAATAACCCTTTTATAGCAAAGTGCGTCTTAGCATTTTTAAACGCAAAATATAAAAAATAGCATGTAATGACAACAATTATACCACACCACCGCACAACTAATATTCACGTTGATACTTTCATGATAACAGAGCAGCACTTCAGCAGCGACAGCATAGAGTACTCACGATTATGATAAGCGCTGTTAGTTTTACAGTACGGTAGTTGCAGTGCAACAATGAGCATGCTAAATATTAAATGCTGCTTTCAAAAAAAACGAAGAAAAATGAAGGTCTCGTTTTGATGATACGAGACAAAAAATACATGTAGGCATACATATATGCATCGGCTGCACTGCAACATGATTATCCATTTACTTTGACTTAGTGCTTTATGTTGGTTACAAAAATAATGTTCAAAGCCACCAACAAAGTGTTGTACCGTAAGTACGTATGTAGTTCCCATTCCCATAAAGCGAGCCTAAAGACAGTTTTCTTTAATAGGACAGCGTACTTGTTCATTGCCATTCATATGGATGAACTGCAAACAAATACGACAACAACAATGTACCAATCGTTTATTTAGTGAGTAGCGCTGATATGCTAAGCTATAGTCTGGTGCACAGTTATATGATAAAATTTTTGCTTTGTTGTAAGAAAGTACTAATAATTTTAATCTTCTGAGCATTTCATATGACAATCTTGTAGATTATGTTCTATGAAGTGCCTGACAATTAGTATTCCAAGGACTGGATTGGAAGGCATGCCAGATTGAAGTAGTATCATTATAAAACTTGTCATTCTCACCAGCACTACTTTTAGTCATGTGCAATGTGCAAGTACATTACTCTCTGTGAAGAAAACAAAGGTTACGCGCATTTTAAAGAGTGCAACAGTTTTGCCTTTATTCTCATCAACCATATATATTCTCATCTCACTCACCAATCCATACTACCACTACCACCAAATCGCAGTCAGCATAACATTTTCTCTCGCAATCATTCCACAACCTTCATATTATAATCATCCATTTGTCAAGTAATCAGTCAACATTATCATTACCATCACCATAAAGTACAATGATATTTAATAAGGCAATTATTAAACTGTAAAATGCAAAAAAAAGATGCAAGCAAAAAAAAACAAGCCTAATATATCGAAGAAATGCATGTATCTATTTTGTCTTGGGAGACTTAAGAAAACGAAAGGAAGCATTCTGTAGAAACTGTGCACATTGAAATGCAGAGGCCTATGAAATGAAATTTCCTTATCATCAGTATCCATACCTTAACACATTTACAATTACTTTTAAAGCACCTCACCTTCGCATAAAGATGTTTTTTGTCTACAAAGTTAGATAGGTATCATTGTATTATTTTTTTAACTTCTTCGTTGGTCGTCGTAGTAGAATTCCACTATTAACCCTAATAATATTTAAGAAGACAATCTCTCTTGCCTGCCCTGTTATTGTTTTTGTTTGTCCTTGGTAGAAATGCATGTAAGATGAAAGATGCATTGCATAGGTATAAACAGAAAAACAATGCAATGTAAGAGAAAAACCTCTTTCTGGTAAAGTAGTGAAATGTGTACAAAATGACAATGTAAAAAAAGAACAACGTATTTTTATCGAGTCATGCATACATGTGATTTTTCCTGATATATATTCTATTCCTAATTTTCCTCTTTGTCTCTGTTTATCTGTTTATTTGGTTGAGATCATCCTACTTTTTTTATAAAATGTTTTTACGACAAGTTGTAAGCACAATGCAATGTGGTGATGGCGATATTGTGAAATCTGTGTGAATTTCGTGTTTAGAGAACTTGTTAGCAAGGCAAAAATGTAATGATTTCATCCATCCAAATCAAACGTAAAATTTGGCTAGACTGCCTGTTTACAGTGATAAACCTCAAAAAGAACGTAATATGGTTACAGCGTCGTCCTTTCCTAAAAGTCTGTCCACAGTCCACACTTCTCACAATATTGAATATCGCAACCATGCTCCTTCCTTTAAAAACACGATGATGATGATCTGATGTATTCAAATTCTAGAAGATTGAAAACACATGCCCACAAATGTGTGTCCGCGTCCATATCCTTTGCGTGTATTTTTTTTACGTGAGAGCACATTCTAACGTAACCCGCACCTCTCGTTCTTATTACTCCATACACCAATCTCAAAAGAATCCTGTCTTTTCCCATTTTTTTTCCATATATCCAAAACAAATCCACAAACAAAGTGTACATGCTGTATATACTGCATGAACAGAGCAAGTGGAAAAAAAAGAATAACTTGTAATACGAGGAGAGCATGTACACAAGAAAATGTTATATTATATTCCTGATCATCACATCATATCATCATGATCCTCAATCCTCATGTTGGTTTGGTGTGCTTGCCTTTTGTGCTATTCTACTAAACTAAATCTAACTGTACGAGAGAGTGTAACGTGTAACAAGTATATACACACTCACTGTTTGAGCATCGTTTTAGCTTCTAAAACATTTGAGATGGGTTGAAAATGCTGAAACAAAGTATTTCACTGTTCACATTCACTTTACATGAGGAGAAGACCAAGAAAATGGCAAGTGAAGGGCCAAAAAGGGCAATAATATGAACGAAAACCACTCTCTTCTCTATGTTTTTAAGGCAGTTGCAATGCAATGTGAATGCGATGTATTCAACAAAATGAACAAACCTACTATATAATGTCATTACATGTGCATGTAAGTGTGTATGTTCAAAAGGGAACACCACCATCCATATACCATGAAAGAGTAAAGCAAAGTGGTATTATGATGAGCTTTTCTACTTGGTGTGGTAGAGAAGAAGGATTATATGTACATACCTTCCATACAATGTATGATTGTATAACAATGTAACATTGTTAGGATATTTTTATATGTATATGTATGTATGTAGTGAGAAGATGTGGATAAACTAGCTTTTGTTCAATATTTTAGAAAAAAGGTAGTATGTTTATGGTGATGACCATCATCATCATCATGAGCAGCACAGAAAAAAAACATCGTCACACGATAAAGATGAACAATACATATATTCTCCCTCACCACCACACAGAGAGTTAAGGAGATACATAACATAAGAAGAAAAAAATAGCTAAAACATTTTAAGGAAATTGTTCTTCTTGTATTTTTAGTATTGTAAGTAAGCTATTGGTTTTAGTAGGCTAAAATAAACATTTAAAAAAAGGAACACGACAAAAGAAAAGTACTACAACTAGTGATCCTCCTCCTTCTTGTAGTTTTTAATTTTAAATATTTAAATATATTTAAATCAACAAACTTTTTTTTCTAGTGCAGTGAAAAGAGACAAGCTGTATCGTAATAAACATAGCAAACATAACATTACAAAGGAAAAGGAGACGAATTAAAGAAAACAATATTTACTTATTTACTTGTGTGTAATTTGGTTCTCGGAACTGTCGGTCTGTGTTCATCGTCATCAATATTATCATGGAAATTGAGTATAAGTAAATTTAAAAAATCATAATAACTCTCCTTTGATGACTCCCTCAAGTTTATCTCTTCTGACAAAGACAAAAAAGGGGAACAAAAGTGTACTTACTTTTTACTTGTTATCTTGTAAATAAGTTGAAGAATTGTTTTTGAAGAGAAAATTTACAACAAAAGAAAAGAGCAAAAGTAAACAACTGAAATAATAACTAATTTTCTAAAGTTTGCATTATAGCTTGCATCACGAAAAATAAAATTGTGCGCTTGGAGATGAAATGAGATAACAAAGAAGTATCCAGAAAATAAAAAAAATGATTTAAATTTCAGTATCATCGCATCGCGATTACCAGCAAAAGATTAAAATGTTGTTGGGTTACTACATGACCAGATAAACTTGCTGTTTTATGAAGAGATAATGAGATTCGTGTGACGAGATGGAGATTGAGTGGAACTGCCACGATTTGTGTTTAAATCATATTATTGGCAGTGTGATGATGATTACGTTCTGAGTTGATTTGATATGTAGTGGAATTAATATGTACAAAGAGAAACATACAAAGAGATTCAATACTTGTGTCTTCTTTTGATCGGACATGATTTGATCATCATGCTCATTGTAACTTAAACGATGAAAATCTCTCTACATTTTTAACGTGCAACATGATTTGATTAAGATGTGACCATAACTATTCATTTCTATCATCAACCACGGTTGCTCCGCGTCGCGCCGCGTGTTTGTGTGCGTGCGAATCTGTTTTTAACACCCACAATTTTATTTTGTCTTACCCTTTTTATTTTCTACTCTTTTTTTATTACATTTCCATTTTATATTATCTGAAGAGTTAATCTACATACAACATATAAGATATTTTACACACCATGCTGATATTACTGTCGCATTAAAAGGTAAAGAAAAAGTGCATTTAGTTGTCTCTTGTTGGTGATTTTTTTTCTGACATTTTAAGTAAACTTAAAAAAGTGTGTCCTCGCGGCTATTATTACTCCTTGTGTCCATGAACATACCAGTCACACTAGTAGAGAAAAAAAGAAGAGAATTACTGGCTTTAGCTTTCTACTGACTCTCTCGTTCACTTTGATTCGCTCAACCATTGCCATTATCAGTGCAGTGTCGTGTGGTGTCAATTTAGTGAAAACAGCGTTTATAGCTATTAGTCATCAATTTTGTTTATCCTTAAGTAAACTGTCAGTATCGCCATAATCATTGGGGAGAACATGATAATGATAACTATTTATAGTGGATTTGGATATTATGTACATTCGAGATTTGTTTTAGAATGTATTTACAACTTTGAGTAGCGACCATCGTGAATCGCTACACACCATTTTGTGTAGTTTTCATGGAAACCAATCAGCACTGCAGTTAACTACTAAAAAACGTAAGTTATTCACAATCACAATCGACACTCAATCAGTAATCAAGATGAGTTGAATAAAAAATAGAAGAAAAACATCAAAATAAATATAGAGGTCTACAAATACATGCATGTGAATTATATTTATACCATATTTTTCCTAAATATATGTAAATACTTTTTAAAATACTAGTTTCTACATACATCCAAAAAAAGTTTACGTATAGCTTTACAAAATAATTATCAGTTGTAAAAAATTGTCTTTACACAACTCACAACAGCATAAAAAGGCAGTCGGACTAGGCAAACCACATGAGGATCTGCATCATCGTGATCACAGCTTAAAGTAAATAGTAAAAATATTGTAGTGTTTTTGTGCCCATCATGATGATCATGATCATCATGTCCATTCCCATATAATAAAGATCTGCCGCTGTATCACGATCATGTATGACTATTTACTGAGTACAGTGTGATTATCATGTTTAACATGTAAATGTGTAAGTCATTACAAATTCAGAGTGAAAAAATATAAAATGGCAATATTTTCTGCATGCAAAGCAAGCAAACAGAGCATTTTTTAGGATCATGCAGGACAACGAAACGTTGTCAGTTGTTGTGATGCTCCTGAAATCTATAAAACATGTTGATAGTTTGCAGAGCAGTAGTAGGGGAAAAAAGAAGAAGCAAAGACAACCAATATGAATAAATGTGTTTTCGAATAATCATAATAACAATAATATATATATGCCATTTGTAGAACACATTCAGCGGTATTATGATGAGCTATGATAATAATAAAAAAAGGTAGTATGGTTGGTAATGATAGGGATGAGATGGTAGAGATGTAAAAAAAATAAGTTACATTAAAATATACATATTTATATACTAAGTTGACTATCTATGACTAAGCAGAACAGAAAGGAACAAAACCAAACGGTCGGTCGTCGTCACAAAAAACATAGTAGTCATCCTACACACTTTGCACATACGTTCGCTCGTTTCGTACATTATTATTACCTACATACATAGTTTGACTATTTCTGTTTAGTTGGAATAATCAGAGGAAAATTCATAGCCTGAGTTACTATTTTGTACAGAGGAATCATACAAGCAATCATAGAGAGTGAATGAGTGGAGAGAGCCTCACTCACCCAACATACAAAACACATTAGTTTCAAAGTGGCTCTCTTTGCGAGCAAATCATATCATATCGCAAGATGGTTGTGTCTTGGTGTTTATTGTGTTGAATTGTATGAATTGAATTGAAACTTGTTCAGCAGTCCCTAAAAGTAGTTATATGGTTATATTATAAAAATAATAATGTAAGTAGGTACGTTAATAGAAGAAGTAAATGTGGTTTTGCGAAAAAAAGAAGTGCGTACATTGCATTTTGCATTGCACATATTGCAATCTGGCTTTTGTTCAGTCAGGTGAACATAGTAAAATAATGTGACGAGATGAAGTACGCAATAAACAAGGCAACTCGATCAATCCCTTACAAAAGAAATTTGCCATCATAAGCAACAATGTGAATTGACGACAAAACGACGAAGACGACGGTGAGTAAAGTAAGACAATTAATATTCAAATATTGTAAGTCGAGCAAGTAACGTGCATATGCGTATAGGTATCTGTATCCTCTACTGTTGCTGCTAAAAACAACAATTGGTGACTTGACTACCGCTGCTGTGATACTGATTGATTGTTCAAAACTTTATATACGTATATTCAAGTTCGCAAAGTAGCGTACAAACATGCATAATAATAAGAGTATGAGCGAGCGTAAAGAACGAATCAGCAATTTTGTTACCTAGTTTCAGTTGCAACACTAAAAAAAATTATTATGCTGTTTTGCAGCCTTTCCTTCTCCCCTCCCCCTTTTTGCTTTGTCTGGCAAAAGGGAAAAAAGGAGTAGAGCACTGAGCACTGCACTGCTAAAAACCAAAAATCATTACTAATGCAATCAGTTCAACTGTAAACTGCAATGAATTTTGCATAAGTACACACACCACACAAAGTGAGTGGTTAACATAGTAGACTTACTGTCGAAGCAACTTATCATTAGATAGATAGTAAGATGTATGAAGATTTTATATATGCATTTAATACATTTTATAGCATTTTGGTTGACGAACGAGTTGTTGCGGCTGCAGTTGTTGCATTTTTTATTAACGATTGTTGAAGAGAAGTAGTTCACAATGAAATACTTTCTTATCCGTTCTAAACTACAAATGTGTGAGTTGTTCTTATACTTGAGTCGTTTTTTTGTACAATGATTTCCTTTATAGTTTTTGATAAATACACCATCAAGTTTTAGAATGGCTGTAGTTTTAAGTGGATTAAAAACGAAGGAAAAGTAACACAAATTATATTTCGGTGGTAATTTTCTAATTTGGGTGATAGTGATGCATATAAAATAATTTTATGCATGTAATCTTTGAGATTGAAATCCAACTAAAAGGAGAGATTTAAATTGAACTGAACTTTTATAATTTTGTTTTGAGTCCTGGATATTTCGGGGGGCTGCATGTAGTGCGTTTGTACTTGTTTGTATACATTATTGAGGCATATATAGTAATTTTTGTTAAGAATATGGCGCATAAAAAGCAATGAATTCTTGGCAGTGCAGTGCGTGTGTTTGTTCAGTTAATATTATTATGCCTAAATGCGAATATATAATTATTGTACATTGTACAACTTGGTAAACTTTTATGGCATGGTTTCGTTTACAAGTAATTATTATTATCTGGATTTCTTAGGGAGGGAGTCTCCAGGAGACAGAAGTGAGTGTTTTTATTATTATTTGCGTACGTTTAAGTTTTTTTATAGAGAAGACACGCCTAAAGCTTATCATTAAATCACTTGTACTTTGTACATGTACGTGCAGTAAATGCAGCAAAAAGGCAGAGAGTATTAACATTAAAACTGGCACACCCGTCATATTGAGAACGTTTCGTTAAAGGAAAATGAAATTCATTAAATACCAAAAAAATGTTCGTCATGTGCATGTGCGTTATCTGTAAAGTTTCCATGTTATTGCAAGAGCGTGCATCAATAGCCTCAGAAATCATTTCAGGTGTTTAAAAAACACCATTTCGCAATTTGTAATACAAGTCAAATATTTCTAGAGATGAATATCAAAGTTTACAGAATCGTATATGTAAGTAATTTTAATGACAATCGAACGAGTTGAAAATTGACACTCCAGAAGTTTTTAACCTTTCTTGTGCATTTTAATAAATTATGCGAATTATTATTTTTTGGCATGTGATTTTCCGTAAAAAAATATGGTCAAGCTATGTTGGCAGACCCTCATAAAAATTGAATGCTCTCAACCCCATCCCATTCTCAAATACACTTGTAAATTGATAATATTCATCTGAATAAATTAGGCGGTACTATTAGCTCGACTCGATTATCACTACTTATTTCATAGCTCACCAGTTTTAATATATTCAGTGTTAACTAGCCTGAACAATCCACAAAGGAAAAAAAAATGTTTTGGTTTTTAGTGCTTTAAAGTGATTATGACGTTAGCAAATTTTAACAACAGTTACGTTATTCAAAAATTGTTCTGGCTGACGTTTTACAAAACAAATTTATAGAATAGTCAGTTTTATAGTCGGTTACGAGCAGAGTAAGTAGCTTTATGTTTCGTCGTAATAAATAATCTGTAAATTTAAAACTCAAAATAACAATGCACACAGTATTTAGAGGGAAAATAATGTCTCATGCAACACACTTAAAATTAATTCGATTACAAGCCAAAGTCCCAAAAAAAATCTTCCGAATTTTGATTTTGAGACAGAGAAGGCGAGAGCGAAAAGACATTTTAGAGTACCTCTATAAATTACTCGTGTCGTAAGCATTCCCTAATTAAGTAGGCATCAAATACACAATTATGGAATAACTTGTATGTACATCACTAAAAAAGACACCACAGAAAGCTTGTTAGAATTGACAACATACTTTAGTGAGTCAACCAAAGTGACATTTAATTTAAATACATCTTTTGCAATACAAGGTTTAGTACCGAAGCTCGAGTGAGCAAGTGTGTCATTTTTAGTTGTTATGACTGATACAAAACCTCTACTTAAATCTTCAAAATACGTCTTTAGAAAACATGGTGGAAATTCTACGCTTGCATGTTTTAACGTAGACTAAAGGGTATATAATTTTAATTCCTTATTTGCATAACCCTATTTTCATATATTCTTGACTATCTGTTTCATAAGTTGTTTGGTTTCGAAATTGTCTTGTTTTTATTGCTTCCAATAAAGTCTCACTGCAAACTGCTAAGAGAAGCATTCAATCAATATTGAATGTAGTCTCCTTTTTCAAATGTTTACGTACGCTTTCCAATATAATTATACCCCTCAATTTAAGGGGGAAAAATACTAAAAGAAAATTTATTACTCTTTCGCGGATCCATTACACTACCCGAATTTTAGTACTTTTCCCAACTTAAATTAATTATGATGGAGAAGCGAATATACGAAGGAAAAAAAACAACTCTATTATATTAGCTTCGAATGTCATGGATATATTGCTATTACAAAACTAACATTTTACGAGCCGAACCGCTGTAAATTACACATGATATGATCGATGATGAATATGTAGGAATAAAGAAAAATGGAAAGATTTTATTATTTATCGACATTTCGTGGCGGTAGAAAAGAAATGAGTTTTGTTACTTCAATGCCAAATATATGTTCATAGCACCCTGGATTAATTTGCAATATAGTTCGGAGGTCAGACTAAAAAGAAAAGAAAACAGTTGAGTCGAAATATAATGTTTGCATTTCACGCATACCCATAATCATAAGTTCAATTTGTGGTTATTTTAGTGATTGGGTGTTTATGGTGTGATGTTGAGTTGACTTTTTTTGACATTTGAACAATTGATGTACAAAGTTAATTCTCTGTAGCTGTCATTATAGGCGGCGACGGAAGGGTATAGAAGTTTTTTTATTCAACAAACAGATTTTTGCTTAAAGCCATTATTAATATATTAGCTTATATATCATATTATATTACTTTACTTTACATTTATGATGACTTTACTTTAAAGACAGCGTAAATACATACATACATACCAAAGCTTATGTGAATTTAGACATAAATTACTTTCCCTTGGTCTCTGCTGATTTGATATTTTTTCAGCCGGTCAAGGGTATTTTATGAGTAGTTGTGGACATCGTATTATTTGCAGTTGTAATAATATACACACTCTTTACTTATCATCACCACCACTTCACTTGCAATTTCGTTATTAGGAAACTACTTGATTTACTTTTTTACGTTCTGGGTTTCATTGTCAACATAAGTCAATATACAATATATGTATATATGCAAAAAACCAAAATTTGCGATTATTCTACACACACACACTCTACATTATGTGAGTACGTGACATGGACTGGTATAGAAATGGAAAGACGACATGCAATTCCACCACTTTTCATCATGCATATGTTTAACCCTTTCGACAATCTTAATTATCTCAAGTGTGAACTTCCACACATGTTAATAGTTTCTAATGGTTTTATTTTTTTAACTACCTTAGTTTACTACTTGTCTCACACCAATGCTTGTGCATTGATACCCCTTAGATCGGTGACAGGTATGACGTATGGATGTATTTATAATTCTTACATTAAACTTTCCTGTCTACCAGTGCAATTTATTTTAAAAGGGTCAAAAATAAAACTTTGCTTTCATAAGCCACTTTATTTTAAATCAGTCCCGATTTGCGTCAATATGTTGGTTTATGTCATGTACATATACAATATATATAAGAGTTCATTGATGGTTTTACACTATGCATACCTAAAAATGGACATTACTTGACCACCGGCTTGATGAGTATATATACTGTTACCTCAGACGATATTAACTTGTAAATTATAAATGAATGATAAAATTCTTTTATATTAAACTCTGTTACAACTTACACACAAAAAATTGCATTATTTTGAGCGTGGGCATTTTAAGTAGCTTTCACGTAGTGAATTCGCATTTTTAGAAGGGTAATAATAATAATAATGGGAAAAATGAAAAATGAAATGACACTATTACATTTTATATTTTGAAAGTTCAACATAACAGCTCAGCTCATTATTTCATGCTTGTGTAATCTTAAACAATAGTTTTTTTGCTCAAAAAAATCATTTTATACGGAGTACGAATTAAGTGAGTGTATAATGGTTTCAATAATTTTTGCCACATACTCAATACCGTATAGGCTTTACACGAACTTGTATATATGTACGAGGTATGTGAAAATGCACCTGTTAACGATAATAGCTCATTTCCTTCCGACTGGCCAGTATCAAAACCACGTGAACTGTTTTTATTTTTCGTGGAGATCAATGACGTGTCTTTTTAAATGTGCCTTTCTGTATAAAAAAATTAGTCATTTTCTCCATCATTCCATCGTCCATTGCTGTTTTTTTTTTGTAAAGTAGCAAACTACATGCATACCTATTCCAAAAATACAGAATAAATAATTTATGTTTTTTTTATCTGGTAACACTTTTTACAGAATCCTAATGAAGCGCCATTATCATCATTCTTCATCGACAAGCATAAAACTTCATCGGAGAATGCTGCATAGTGAAAAAGGAACGAAACTTCATATTTTCGTGTTTGTTGTTGACTAGAATTACACACTCAAAGAGAATCTTGTTGTATTTGTTGATAAACAAAACGCAAAGTGTGAAGACGAAATGACGTTAAAATTCTGACGTGTTTTTGTACAAATAAATACAAAACTGAGCCTCCTCCAGCAGCATCAGTATCATCAACCTACATAATATACAAGTTTTATTCCATCATCCATCACCAACCAAACCTTACAATTAGTAGCCTTGTTTCTCTTCTCTCAGGCGGAAGTTGAACTGTAGTCAACTCATCTTGCTTTTACTCCTCGTCTGGCTTTGCCCGTTCGTTCGTGTGTGTTAAATTTATTGCCATATGGTAACTTATAAACGACTCTTTAACATCAACCACCACCATACCATCATCATCATCATCCCCATTTACTCCTTTCTTGCAACACACACCAGCTAAATAATACTCTATCCAAAGAGTAATTCCAAACTGCAACTTGATCCATCATCATCTTTATCACGTTATTATCATCACAAGTCTCTTTTTTGGTGAATTGGAGCTTCTTCAGCATCAATGCCCTCACGCAAACAGCATAATACAGTCAATACGTCGTTCAAGCAAGAAAAGAGACTCATCCTTTTGTTCATCATTAAGCTTGTCGGGAGGGAGTGAGAAAGAAAAGTTGGTTGTGTGTATTATAAAAAAAAGAGTCAACAAGTCCTTCTAGCAGTTTTATTCATATACACCAATGAGAGGATAGTAAAAGACTCAACAGCCTTCACAAACCACGCCACCGCAAACAAAGTGAAACTAGAAATTTGCAGCGTGCCGTCGTCGTCGTCATCATCATCCTTTAAGTCAAGCTTCCTTTTTTGCAGAATAATTTTTGCAGAATTGGCTATGCTACTGCTTTCCATCTAGCTGCTGTGCTACTCATTCTTCACGTGACAGTGGATGTCGAGCAGTTGGTTAAACAAGACGAAAAGTATATATTGAGGAGAGAGGAAATGAGAAATTATTTTAACGAATGCACACAAACTTTGCGTTATTTTGTACAACCAGTATCTAATCACCATTGACCACTGTTAGTGTAATAGAAACAGACAAGTCAACCACCAAAAAAAGAATGCATTGTAGCTTCTAGCTAGAGAGTTAGAAGGAAAGAAAAGAATCGTCTTCCTGGTCACTTGTTAGGTAGCCATCAATCTACCTCTACTCTAGACAGTCAAGTCAATAGTACGGGAAAAGTACTTAATCAAACCAGTAGTGAAGTCGGAGTCCCTGAGTTGGTGTTGCTATTCCAATGCTTTTCAACATGATTAGCTATTGCGATTAGGCATAACAGATAAACAAACTAGTGAATTTATTTCTCAAGAAAAGTGTTACTTATGAACTTCTCGTATATAAAGTAACTGTACATTTGTTTAAAAAAAATAGATAGATAAACAGTCTATCAAGAATTTGAAGAAGAAAAAAAACTTTACACGGAAAAAGTTAATCAGTCTTCGTTCTCACTGAGCTGATGAAGCCAAAAGGAAAATTAAAGGAAGGAAAGTAGTTGAGGATCAACTTTCTTTAATCGAGAGAAAAGGAAATGAGATTTTTAAGATAGATAACGAATTGCTGGCAGTTCGTCGAGTTTCCTGGCAGCAAGAGAAAAAAACTGATGTGAAACAAGTTGAAAAGAAAGTGTGAGAGGTAGACAGCGGAGAATCTACAATATTCTACCAAGACCACACAAACAAACACGAAACCTATTTAACCCAAGAGAGAGAGAGAGAGTCAACACTGCTGGAAGTCATTAACGTTATTATACAGCTTGGCCTTAAATTTGCGATAACATTTATTTTACCCGACATTCAGCAGAGAAAAAAAAGTGCGGTAGTAACAATCAGATATCGTGATGAATTCCATCCGGAAATGGTTATACAAGCCAAAGGTAAGTTTTCCCTTCCTTCATGAATAAAAACCATTTAAAATCTGTATAGCTTGTTATACAACGAAAAAAGAAGCATACAACATGTAGAAAATCTTCTTGTCTCTTTGTTGGAATTAAATTATTATGGTTCACTTCGCTTTTTCTTTACAACACATCGCATGAGTAGCTAGCTACATACCTAATATTTATTTATGTATGTATCTTTTCTGCTTGTAAAAATATCTTTTAGTCCGCATTAAAGCGCTTAATAACTACTAGTCTAGTATAACTTTTCAGCTATTTTCTATCTTCTCAATTTTGTATACAAATATTTGCCAAGTTATATTTAAATGGTAAAACGGACATTTTATTCCTGGTGGTGGCGTCTTCTTTTCTTGTTATTTTTTGGGAATAGTATCACTACATTTCAGACATTTTTTGTTATTATGAATAAAAAAAGCTTTCCATGCAATTAGTTAGCTCATAAATATACATACATGCATACATACATGGATAATAAATCTTTAACATAACAATAAACATAATCATCTTACAAGATATCATTTAGACATTTTAAACGCCCTTGAATGCTGATGTAACAAAAAAAGAGTGTTTTTTTCCGAAACAAAAGATAAAAACAAAGAAAATAATTGTTGATATTGAATACTCCTTTTTCGGTGTCAATTTCATATTTTTCCAATTGCGCTAATGTTTTTGGGTACATTTTTAATTGCTCGCTTTAGTAAACATCTACCCTGAAAACAAAGAAATTGTAAATAGTGCATATATGTACTATTTACAATATGTACGTAGTAATCAATACAGATAATTCGATATTAAATTAACGTCAAATTTGTCATTGTTTTTATTGTGATGTCGATAAAGGCTGAAAAATGTTTTTGAGGCCATTTTAATTAGTTGTGTAAATGTTTGGGAAAACAAGTCAAAGTAAAGACTTCCAAAGTTTTAATTCCAACTTTTTTCTGTTTATTTACTTTTACACCGCTTGTTATAAATACCACACAGTCAAGTGCACTGTCTGTTTTCCCTGTTTGCTTTCAACAGAGATAAGTACGCAGTACGTGTAATTATGTTCACATAATATATTATATATGTATGCTTGTACAAAATAAATAAATCCTACAAGTGAATGAGTAACTAATGCAAGTGTTTGGATAACAAACTACTATACTAGGGCTTCAAACTTCCAATTTTGAATTGCAAATTATGTCTTTAGACGTCAAGTCTGCGTATTTGCAACAGCTTTTTAGTCATACTTTTTTTCATTCCATCTGGAAAAAAATATTGAATTCGCTTGAGTGCTATGTTATGCCGTTGATCTTTCGTCATCGCATCATTTCAAAAAATAAACAACTCATAACAGCCAGGTCAAGTCAGCCATAACTTGAAAAGTGTTGTGTTGTAAAGAGGCTTTATTAATTTAAACTAACAGTCTGGCGCAAACTAAATGGTTTGTGCTGTCTACTAAACTATAAATGAATACGAGTAAAATTCCACACGTACAACTCGTACAGATACATATATGAAAGATTCATGTGCTAACTACACAAACAACAACTTCACCATCATCATCACATCACAAACCATGCAATTCAAAAATGCATTAAAATCCAATATCGTTCACACTTTTGGTTGAACTGGTGACGAACCAGAGAATATTACGTACTGTGCTGTACCACTCTGTTAGTAAACTTGGGTATAACTTTCAAAAGCTCGGTTTGTAAACACTAAAATTATTATGAAACGATGATAAATTTTGTAAGCCTTGTTGTGATGTCAAGTCAATATGGTTTAAAAGAGCAACAACACGGTAGAGAGTTTAAACAAAGCATAACCACAAAGCTAGAATCGTTTCATAGTTTGTAAGCATGGTTCTGGGTGGGAATCAGGATGTTATTTTCGTCATCGTCCTGTCCTGCCTTTAGTAATTATAGTTTTACTAACACATCAGCAACATCATTAACAACTTGACTTGACGACGTAGTAAATCTTGGTCTCTTAGGCATCTTACTGCTCATTAGTTACATTTCTGTTTTGCTTGGATAATCTAACTATTAATTATGGAATATATGGATAAATGCAGACACGTTTTGGAATTGAACAGGGGGTTGATTTTAGGAATTACAAATTTAGGATCCTAAATAATTCAACCATTGTTAGCCAGACTAATGGTGAGATGTAGGAGGCGTTATAGAAAGTTAGATAAAATATTAGTGATTTATAGCCAAAAATTTACATATTTCAACTGGCTTATTGTTAAACCGATATTTAGTTTTGTGACTACAGCTATTGATCGTTACCATGGCACTTGCAAAACCCGTTTACGCAAACTGTTGTGCAATACTTTCTCTGTTTAACATGGTATTTTCGTGAGTAATTAAAAGAATGAAAAACGAAAGTGTTACGTATGAAAAGTTGCTACATTGGGTTGCGTTGGTATATTAAAATCTGCAACGACTTGTAATGTATTTGTTTTATTTCTATCCCATATTACAACATTACAACACACGCCTTTTTTTAGTGCGTAGACATAAAAAAAGAGTGAAAGTTTTTTTTATGTGGATTCACTGACGCGTGTAATTGAATTGAATTGCTTTGATGTCATGCAATTCTACTTTACCCATTGTCCTGAGATTTTGCGCTAGTGAGTGCAAAAATTTGTAGCTGCTCTAGTCATTAGACAAGTAGACGAAGGGAGAAGTGCTTCAAATAATTAACATCTCACAATGGTATTTTAAGAAAGAAAAACTTGCTAGTAGACTTGTGAGTTTTTGTTGTGATCGTGCTGCTATCATCATTCATTGTAGTTATAAACGTGAATTTTTGGTGCATCATAATTTTTTATCATCCAGAACAGGACTATTGAATATATATTGAAGACTAAAAACTTTGGAGAGAAAACTAAAAGGGGTAAATGAAGAAAAAAACAGTAGCTAATTTTATTACTGAATTATTATATTAAAGATGGTATTTTTATATGGAAACGATGACAAATGACATCAACATAATCATGGCATGACACGCATACATAGCAGGTTGTCAAGCTGCAACACACAGTACAGTTTTTGGTTTTAGCAGCGTCACATGTCACACGTACATTTGACAGCAAAAATATGCTAAAACATTAAAATTTGTAGTTTGAGTGACGACTAATAAGCGAAACGTTGTCACACTAATTTTCGTTGACATAGACAAGTCTCGTTTTATCTGTCTCGGTTTTCCAGTGAATCGCTTCTTTATTCATTAAAATTAACAGAGAAGACACTCAAGTCCAATTTTAAGTTATGAATATGTAACCAACTTTGCAAAACCACTTCCTTCATCCTTTACACACCGCTAAAACTTTTTCTTGACTAAGTTTGAAGGTTAGAGTCTGACAGACCTCTTATACGTTGATCTTTTCATTAAAGAATCCACGAAACACCTCATTAAAATATCGAACTCAGTTACGAGTTACGAAGGCAAAGTATCATAATGAGATTGGTTAGACTTAAAATTACATGGAAATGCACACTTTTTTCCACTCTTTTTCAAAAAAGTGCAAGTAGAATCAATGTCCATGGTCCAACAATCATTTCTACTCATTTGTTTGCAGTACAGTACAATTACTTTATTTTGTGGTGGTGGATTGATTAACTTAATTGAGCATGATATCAAAAAAAAGAACTAACGAGCCTGGCTAGGTCACCACCATTAATTTTCTAGGTCAGATGGAATGTTTAGGTATATATAGCGCATGCGGCTTTTACACCAAGTTAGAACGGAATCTTCCATTTCTGAAAATTATGCCAATTCAATATTATAGTACAAATATTACTTGTACTTGTTTAACCACAGTTAATTGTAATAGATAGCCAGCAAATTGCTAGTACAACCCTTCACGCTATCATCAATCATCAACCCAAAACGCTTTACCACCACATTACCATGATCCTAATTTTTGTGTTTACAAAAAATACAAATCTAATTTTCCAGTAGGCTGAGAAAGTGGTTTTTAGTCGTTCACATTATGTGGCAGTTAGTAGTTAGTAAACGAAGATTAATTAGTATGTCATATCTAAGCACAATATTTAATTAAACTTGATATTTTCTAACATTATTCATTAACAGTAGTTTCAAAAGATATCAATTATTTACTCAAATGACACAATTACTTTTTTGTGATATTTCTATTTTTCTTCTTGATCTTTTACCCCGGCCGAAATAGAGTGCTCTTTCATTGACATATGAGACATTAATTTATTCGTTTGTATTTGTGTGTTGCTGCATTGCATGGTATCGTATCGTATGGTTGTTGGTTGATTTTACTGGGATTATGGAACAAAAATAAATAATATATACATAAATAAGTACGTTAAATGAGTAATGAATGACCTTTAAAGGTATTAGTGTACACAAATACTCAGCCAAGTAGTGTATTTAAGACTTAAGTTACATGTTTGAGTAGACATTGGAGAGAGAGAGAGAGAACTACTATTTATTTATGTGTTTCTATAGAGTATAGAGGAGTAAAGGAGATTGAAGTAATCTTTTCTCGAACTCATACAAAATTAGTATCTTAAGGTTGAGCGAGTATAATGGAGTCTTTTATTTCATGGAATGATGTGTGCTGTGTCTGTGTAAGTGAGTCAGTGTGTCCTTGTGCCTACTCAAGCACGCTAGATTCACAACATGACAGTCTACTATAGAGTTGGGTGGAGTGTCAGACAATAAATTCCATCATCATGGAAATGGAGAGAGAGAGAGAGAGAGATGGAAAGCTTTCCTGGCTAATGAAACTGGGGCTAAAAGCTAAAATATTAAGCAGAGAGAAAAGCATCCAGAAGTCCAATAATCCAGCATTATTATTAAACATCAACTGCACAACCATTACCATTATCATTAGAGTACACGTATGTGAGAAGCAAGTTAAATTTCACTCAGACTTTTTTTTATTGGTAGTATTATATTTCCCATTTTCTAGACTCACTCTAAAAAAAATGTCGAAATGCCTATGAGAATCTGAGTTTTTTTTATAACATGCATGTTTACTTTGGGGTGCTTTCCCTGCGTCATCCATCGTCTCATGATAGTAAGGAATGTACATATTCATGATGATCATCATCGTATCGTCATCGAAATTACCACTTTGCAGGAAAATATAACAGCTACACACATTTTGCTTTCAAAGAGAAAAGTAGCAAGGTTAAATTTTAGGAGAGAGGCATAAAAAATTGCTATGTATTTAGTGCTAAAAAACAGTTTATCTTAAAGGTTACAATGCTATGTATTTTCGTATTGTAGTTTTTTTGGTTGATTGAAGCAGTGTATTAATTTTTTTTACTGTTATACGATTAAATGATAGGACCATATCAGGAAATGTAACATATAATGAGATAAATGTAAATAAGACAGATGAAATTGATTCATTCCTTTTTACAAATATTTTCTGCCATTTTTGTGGTTGACTCTTTTGAGTGAGTGGAATGATGTAAAAACGTGCCTTGTTACCTTTTTACGAGGGCAACCCACAATTATTTTGGCAAGGAAAAAGGATAAGAATACGTAATATAAGTTGAATACATACTGCAAAAGTAAACAATATCAATCACTTACTAAGGCTATCAAACACGCAGCCTCCAAAGCAGGCATGATTCACACTATACAAAAAAAGATAGTGGCTAATCAACCCTACTTCGACAAGGACTGTGCAAAACTGAAAAGGAAACTAAACATTAGCCTCCGGACCTGTAAAAAGATGGGCTTTAACGCCCCACAACTCGACAGCTTTCTCTCCAAAAAATCTGAGTTCAAGGCACTTTTGAAATCAAAAAAGGAGATGTATTTTCAGTCAATTGGTGATAATATAGCAGCTAATACTAACCCATCGGCCTTCTGGAAAGCGGTGAAGTCACTAAATAAAAAGGCAAGCCAACCCTGTGAGATCAAAAGAGAAGTTTGGGAAGAGTTTTATGACTCCGTTCTTCCACCTCGTGGAGTCGATAACACGATGTACTCTGGTGTCGCTCATCCGGTCTTGGACTGTCCAATTCATCGTGAAGAAATCTTAACGTCACTTAAGAAGCAGAAATTGGGGAAAAGTCCAGGGCCTGACAACATCAGAAACGAGTTTCTGAATCATCTACCACTGAAATGGACAGACGCTTTGACGACCCTTTTTAATACTAGCCTAAGTACCGAAAGATTTCCTTGTGATCTTGTGAATATTGAAGTTGTCATGCTGCATAAAAAAGGAGATACAACAGACCCAAGAAACTACAGGGGAATATCCCTCATCAACACAGTACTTAAAACATTGACAAGTACGTTACTCGCGCGTCTTGAAGTTTGGGTGGAAGAAAACAACATACTTCCCGAAGCACAAGCTGGTTTTAGAAAAGGCAGAGGCTGTACTGACCACATATTTACGCTGGATGCAACTCGTGAAATCTTTAGATCACGTTGCAAACGTCGAAAACTTCATCTTCTATTTGTTGACTTTGCTAGAGCTTTCGACTCCATTAACCATGGCAAACTTTGGAAGAAGTTAAATTCAATAGGGGTATCTCCCAAGTTGATTAGAATCCTGAAAAGCATATACGATGAAGCAACAATGTCAGTTCGATCTATCGATGGCCACACCAAAAAATATGAAGTAGCCGAAGGGGTTTTGCAAGGGGAACTGACCAGCCCACTTTTATTCTCCCTTTATATCAGTGACATTGAGGACATCTACAAACTAGCTGAAGCCGATGGATTACGTGGGATTAGTCTCAATCACAAGCACTCCTTTCACGTACTAGCCTATGCTGATGATATGGTCATACTAGCGGACTCCCCAATGCAACTACAACGCAAACTAGAGGTGCTTCACAAGTACTGCGAGGAGTTAGGTCTTACAGTTAATGTTCAAAAGACAAAGATACTAATATTCCATCACCAACATAAATCTGTCTTGTCAAGTACTACCTTCTTTTATGGTGCGCAATTGGTGGAAGTGGTGGAGTCATTCACATACCTGGGTGTGACTTTTTGCACATGTGGAAAATTTCATGAGCATATGAAAACGGTTAAACTAAAATGCGCAGCAGCAATCAAAACACTTACTAACATCATATCAAGAAGCAGAACCAATTGCTGGCAGTCAATGATGCGTCTAAAGGACTCTATGTTACTCTCTATTCCTTTGTATGCATCAGAAACGTGGGGACTGAATGAAGCGGCAGAAGTTGAAAAAATTCAGAATACTTTTTTACGAAGACTGTTGCACCTTCCCGCAAACTCCCCAGGATATTTACTACGTATGGAAACAGGCGCGTGTCCTACTACCTACCAAATCTTACGTCGTGCTCTGTGCTGGCTAAACAAAGTCAGTGAACACAGTGAATCCCGTTTAACAAAAATATGTTACGAGGAACTCATTAAACTTGATACCAAACATCCAACACCGTCACCGCTTAACTGGTTTACAAGACTGAAGCAAGAAATCTTAGAGCTAGACATCCCTTACGT
>JAQFZH010001230.1:0-23035 GCA_034695485.1 Entomobrya nivalis
TATAGCAATGGACAAAACCAAACGGCCTAATGACCCAGGACGGGGCGCTGTTTGTTGATTATAATAATAATAATAATAATACCTCCGGAGGTAATTAAAATTAGTATAATTTTCAGGTTAAAATTATTGAAGCATTTTTTACAAATCTATTAATCACTCTTGTGTTTTAATTTTATATTTTCAGTTATGGAACCTGATAGCGACATATTCATTGAAATCCAGTTCAGCTGATCTTGAAAATCTTGCCAACTCGTCCGCCTTCTTCCGAGATTCACTGGCGTCACAACGGACATTCATCCTGTTCGAGAAAGTTTTTCGACTTGTGGCATCATCAGTCTGGAAGAAGAATGGTCTTGAAGGATTACCAGTCTCAGATGTTCTCAATTTGAGAGGTGTGTGCTCTCAATGGAGCACCGTGGTCGACAAGTTGATTTACGAGGAATTTCAATGTTACGAGGAAGGATCGAAATCGAATGATACTCAAATGGCTAGTGTTGCTCGTGCATTCTTGTCAATTACGACAAATTACCAGTTTACACCATTGCAGAACAGTGATGAAGGCATCAATGAATCAGTCCACGAGTTTCTTCGTCACTTTGAAGGAACTCATCCAGGCAATCAACCTAATGGAAGGAATCCATTTATTTGGGAGGAAATCTATTTGGATACTTCTCATGATAACGAGGAGCATGAGGCGTACCAACGTTTTTTGGAGGGCACCACTGCAATGTTGTCCAAATACGGAAGCCATCTTCACAGTTTCTCATTGTACTGCAAGGGGGACGAGCTCGTTGAAGATTTTTAAAGATTTGTTCGAGAGTGGTTTTTGCACATGCCAAACTTAAAGGAATTGGATTTTTCAAGTTATAACGATGGATGGTTGGGACTAGCTTTCCCAACTAATTGGGAATTTCCAGAGTTTAAAGTTCTGGAGAAACTTGACACGGATGACCTGCCAGGGCCTCTGCTTAATCCGCTGATTCGGCGAAACAACCACGTTTCCACGCTTGTTGTTGGACCTGTTCAGGAAGACTTTGACTTTTTCACGTTTCCTCTCCCAAACTTGAAAATACTAGTCGTGGGACGATGTGATGAAGCAGATGTGGAGAAATTTCGATCACCTCAAGTTAAATGGGGTTTGGAAAGCTTGAGATTGAAATTTGTAAATGATGATGTTGGAGTAGTTATCCTGTTTCAAGTGATCCAGGAAAAGTTTGCGAGAACTCTTGTTTATTTGGAATTAAAAATGAAAGAAAACGAAGTGGGAGACAATGGGCCACTCTGGCTGGATTGTCAAAAGTGTAGACTTGAGCTGCCAAACTTGAAAGAGATAAAATTGTCCATGAAAAGTAACCCGGTTTGTCTGGACTTCCTGTTGGAGATAAAGCAGAACTTGGAGGAAATTTCGGTGACCATAAAGTTCAGACTTCCATTTAGACACAACGGAACGTTGACAAGTGAAGCCATTGTACCGTTTATGGGTTTCGAGGAGAAGATGCTGCAGTCGAATATTTGGGCGCTGTTCAAAAAGTTAAAGAAAATTGAGGTGAAAGCTAAGTGGGATGGGGAAGGAGGCGAGTTGGAGTCACGGTTTTATTCCAGGGATGAATGGATGCTGGGCAATGAGTATGTCTGATGTGATGAAATCCGTGGGGAACGAAATACGATGATTTAAAATCAATTTTGAGTAAAACTTTACAAATTCAATATTAAGTTCCTAATGTGTTTAAGTACGAGAACAATTATTTATGTTTGAGGCATATAAATGTGAATTTGTGTTTTAATTATTAAAAGTCTGAATAAAAATATTTTTCAAACTTGAATTTGGCTACTTTAATTAGGCATACAATTTTTTGCACCGGGTTTTTTGCATTTTAACCAGCCAACTTTATATAACAATATCACTTAAATATGGGAACCGTTCCACTGGTTTGCAAAATTTGGAGAGAGTTGACTGAACTGGTTTGCTTGCCTGAGAGCAAGATTGATAATTACTGTTTTGTTCGGACTGAGGAACAAAAGACAATTAGTTAGTTTTTCTTGGAATCCACCAGAACAACATTTGCGATTTAAAAGGTATTCGTAGTAGCAAAGGATATAATACAAATACTTGTGTCAGTTTAAAATTTTGCTGAACTAAAATTATTTTGAATTGAGTTTTCAGTTGAAGCGATTCAAACTAGACGCCTATTGCGATGATTGTGAGCTGACGGACGATGTGTTTTACACAGGGTTTTTGAAGAGGGCCAGTTTAAAATGTGTTGAGATTTGTGTAAATTCTCAAGTAAATTAGTATTGCAATTGCATTAGTATTAGTAAATAAATCAAGATGTTCAATTGTGAATTAGATTTTAAAAGAAAGTTTTCTTGACATTATTTTTTCAGATGAGTGTGAAAGCTGAGGGAACGTTGAGGAAGGGCATTCAGTTTTGCCGGTTTTGGTAATCAATTCACTTTTGGCCAGTTTTGGTCACCTTTTGCAATCTTTTTCGGGCGGTTTTTGCAATCTTTTTTCGGCGGTTTTTGTAACCGTAAAGTCCAGTCCTGTCCAAATTCTTTTCCAGGCAAAATAGGTGAATCCACCACCACGAATCAATGGATCTCAAGTTAAAGTAGATGCAAGAGCCCTTCGTCCCAATGCCAATGTGCTAAGCAGAACAGCAGCAGTGTGAGGGCCAAACAACAAAGGATGAGTGATGCGAGCTGATCTTAAACTGTACTTCAAGTACGATGTGTTGTACATACAGCGATTAGCTCGTCAGTCAGATGGAAGTGTGCATGTGAATGATGTTTTTGTTTACTAAATAACAGTGTGTAAAGTTACTAATTGTGATATCATTTAACAATCAACTTTAACTTTTATTTTTAGATACAACAAATCAACATCAATATTTTAGAAGATTGCTTTCAAGAAAAGAAAAATAATATTGAGATTTCCCATTTGACACCTCAAAGGAAACCTCGGTTTGAGTGCATCTAGTGCATTGCGTTTTAGGTTTTAGAAATAACAACAATTTTTACAGTTACACTGACTACCCTAGTTTTTACAATGCTTTTGACTCCTACGTCCTAAGACACTCATCTTTAAAAATCTTACAATAAGCTCCGTTATAAGTACAGATACACTGACAACATAGATAACAACGCATACAATCACAATGGACCACAGGATTTTCAGCACAATTGCATCATGAGCCATTTCTCTTACCGGATCCAAAATTTATTTAAGTGTATTTCTGAGTGAAATGACGATGAAATTATAATAGTTTTTAGGATATACAACAATTCTTTAGTATCATCATCTAGTTTCAACATTGATGTTAAAATGATGTTAACGGGATTAAAATATCAAGCTGAGATAACAGGAAGAAAAAAACTAATTGACTATAATATTTGCTGAATAAAGTACCCATTGTTGTGGTTTTGAAATGGATAAATATTTCCTTAAAAATGTAGTATTGCTTCGTTGTTGCTATTTATAAGACTTGGTAAGTGGGATTTAAAATACTAAACTCTGAATCGCCTTTGACGAAAATGGGCAACAAAATGAACATGAATACCATTTTGAAGGCATTTTTACGATTCGACTATAAGGTTCTTAAACAAAAATGGTAAAACCATAGATGGTTTTAAAGTGCTGCAAAATTTCGCTGGTATATTTTGTTTTAAAGCAATTCGTGTTAACGTGCAAAGGTAGAACCGTTTTGGGAATGCGATCATTCCTAAGTTATTGATTTATCTATAGCTTCTCTCTCAACAATCACATAAACCAAAAAACATGTTCCAGCTCCGGCAAGTACAGACAGCTGATCTGCAGAATAACAAGACATTTTTTGTTTGGCTTCTTGTTTCAGCAGAATTATACTACTTTTTCACCGGAGTCATCAATGTCTGCTGCATTGTTGGATAAGATATGAGATATCAAACATTCTTTTTGGAGTTTTAGATGTAGTGCAGTACCGTAAATGTATCGCCATTGAATGCTTCGGGTTGAATGTTTTTTTGTAATCGCACGTTACGAGCCTTTAGAGACTTTCCAGATTTAAATAATTTCACACACCTGTCACATGAAAAAAGGCGATTCTGATCTTTATGAAATTCGTTTTCATGTTTGATGAAAAGCTTCTTCGGAAAAAAGTAGTCCACATTTACCATACTCATGTGAATGTGTAATGCAGTGCTGATTAATTGTTTGTAACGACCCAAATCTTTGACCACAATGCACACATAAATATACAGGTTTTTACGTGGTTTGCATACCGACCTCACTACTAGTGCTTATATAACGTTCTGCGGTTACAATATAACTGTCATTTGAATTAGGAATTCGGTCAGTTGCAGATTTGTGCATGAACAAATGGAATAATTTTAGAGTGCGAAGTCGATTGTAAGTTTCTTCCTGTCGTTGCATCAATCGGCTGAGAGAGCAGGTAGTTTCGCTTGACCACACTTGTAACTTTGTGATGCGGCCGCATCTATGATTCGAATTTTCCCGCAACCGCATCGCAACTCGCATCGTAGTGATGTGATTCGAATGCGATTCGATTGGGCAGTATAAGTAAAAGAAATCGATGCGGTTGCGATTCGTTTTCGTTGCGGTATGAAATGATGCGATTCGAATTCGAATCGAATACTTTTCATTAGTCTAACGTAAAGCTAATAAAACTGTACCATTAATGAATATAGTTCACATATGTAGAAAAAGAGCATGCACAAGACGTGTGCACAAGCATTACATTGATAAATTAGAACATACAACTGATAAACTATCTGTAAAATTCAAGTGACACGTTTTATTTAATTCTATTCGTCTTAAGTAAATCAATTTTAGTGACTTTAGCTGAAAATTAACTGCGAGCAATTTATAAAATTGCATACACTCTCATATTTAGTAATGCATAATCATAGTTTCCTTCCGTAGTTGGAAATTGAATCATTTAAATACACTGTAGTGTAATTTTTAATGTTTAAAATGTAAGATAGACTTCTGGATATTTTAATCGTGATGCGATTCGAATGCGTTGCGGTCAAGCAAAATAGTTTGGTTGATGCGATTCGAATGCGATGCGGTCAAGAAAATTGTTAGGTTGATGCGATTCGATTGCGATGCGGTCGAGAAAATTGTTAGGATGATGCGATTCGAATGCGATGCGATTGAAATTTTCCGCAAGGCTGATGCGGTTCGAATTCGATGCGGTGATTCGTAAGTTACAAGTGTGCGCTTGACTGCCTAAAGTGACATTGAATAGTATTAAAAATCACTTCAACAAATAATTTCGCAGCTTATAAAATGCGTTTGCGTCTATTTAAAAACACTAAAGGTCAGTTTTGCAAACATAAGTGAAATTAATTTAATCCTTACATTGATAAACATAATTACCGGTTAGATTTCCCTAGCTGAAATTATCCAACAATAATCCTGAGTTTAAAGATATACATACATTATCACTTCCAGAAACCTTTGTAAAATCCGGTAGCATTTTATGGTTTTCTTGTAATGAGCGTAACTCGATTTCACTGAGAATGGGTTTTTAGGTTTGCATTGACAACAAGCTAAAATGTGGTTAGCATTTTAGGTTTGCATTTTATTAAAGTCTCCATCACATCTTGATCTTCATTTTGATCTACTTCACATTTTTGAGCGTTAACTTTTTCCCATTAATAAGTTGCGGAAAGGTCGCATCATCACCATTGAAAGTAAACGATTGTTATGGAAACTCTTCGCTAGTGGTACCCTAAAAGCAGTACAAATTGAATAAATAAATGTTAATATTATATATATTATCAGGTGTGTAATTGTCTAATACTGTCAGGAAAAAGAAACCTGCTTTGCTAAAGGAAAGTGTTGTATATGTGTATATGAAATAATGTGCTAAACACGCATACGTAGATTTTTTGCCTAGTATCATAAGTGTAGAGTTTATTTAATGAAGTGAATGCTACAAGAGCAGAAATCGGTTAGTACGTAATTTGGACAAGTACAAGCATACATAGTACATCATATCATTTCATGTACATAGAATAGAATATTGGATAGAGGACAGGAATTAATTAGTAAGTCTGGAATCTCAATAGATAACAAATATTCAATGATAAGACATATTTCAATTTAGCTTAATTTACTTATTTTAAACTTAAGCATTTTCATCATCATCATCATGTAGTTAGTTATTCAAATACACTACAGAAAGCTTGCTAGGACTATTTGGAGTCGGCGCAGTTGTAACTGACATTGTGGATCTTTCCACCATGTCGTAGTCATTATTACCACCTGGTTTGGCAATTCCTGAGTCAATTTGGCACAAGTTATTGTTCTCGTTCATGTCGTTTCTTTATGCTGTTTAACGATCAAAGTATTCTGAAAGGTAAATTGAATATTGCCTGTAAAGATTATTAATAGTTCGAAACATTTATTTTATTCCAAAAGTATTTAAATGAATTTTAGTTCAATGCCCAGTCTTTGCGGCAGTGCTCAACTAAACATCTGAGTTTTCCGAACGTAAAACTGGCATTATGATGGTGGATGATATTGTTGGAAGGTTAAAGGTTAAAGGTAAAGGTTATCCTGGATTACTTTTGTACTGGGTATCTTTTAAACGACTGGCGTAGTGTTGACACTGACTAGCATTGATAAAGAAATCTTTTCAAAACGCCAATGAGTTTCAATTTAATTTCATAGGAAGCAGGGATGTTTTTTATAATAAGAAATCATTCATAATTTGACTTATACCAGTCCTTTTAGAAAAAATCATTTTAAACCACCACACCTACCACAACCTAACAGTTATCCAGCGATAAATTTTCCTGAGGTTCCTCGCATTCCTCGACGCACTCGTCAAATTGACTTACCCCTATTTTCTTCGTTTCCAGAAAATAGATCAAATAGTTCAGGTCTGGTATCTTGGACTCCTTCAGCGTTACAAAGTCTCCTATCAATAAGAGGTAATTAATGGCTCTTGATATGGACAAGCTTATTCTTCTCTTCTCAGGCAAATATTCTACGCTTGGAATGTCATTACTTCTGACAAAATTCAGAATCACTTTCTTGTTTTCTTTTCCCTGAAACGAATCCATAAAACAACACGCACTTCCTGAAATTAAAATGAAAGAAATTGTAAATGTTTGCTGTTTAAATGCAATTTTATCTGTTATATTATATTAGCATAAAAATGGCTGTTATGATTTCTATATATAAAATGTGTGTACGTACATTGAATTCTTCTCACATTGCTTCGAACTGTCTAAAATTCCTTGCATTGCTCCGTGTACATAGTAAGAACAACCAAATCTTTCATTGGAACATCACGTTCCCTCTGGTCCATCAGCAGTACAGCATAAACTTCTGAATCCTTGTACGTTGCATAACCTTCAATTTCTTCTTGCCTTGTTTTTTGTGGCCCTAAATATTCATTTCAGATCGCACATTTCTTAAAACGTGTACTTTCCTTGTATTTTAATCAAATTCCAAGTATATGTCAAAAGTTGACCGATTTTCCCTTCTTTAACGTACTTTGATAATTTTTATTGCATGCCAATTATTAAAACTAACCAGTTAACATAAATTACATTTTCCTTATGTGCTCAGTGTATCAGATTTATGGAGCTTTACGCGTATACCTAAGCTTTAGGCACGAGTCCATACATATGTATGCATACATGCCAAGTGTAAGTTATACGAATCTTTGTTACTGAGCTGAGGTTTTCTAGGTTTTGTCAGATCGTGAGTCTTATTTGTGTTCGGAGTGGTAGTTTTGATGACTAAGATATATAGCGGAAATGGCAACATTGGGGATGGGACAGTGGAGAGGAAAGCATTCAAAATGCTGTCAAGGGGGATAAGGCCGGAGAAGATGGTGAATATGAAGCAAAAGGGAACGCGAAAATTAGAAATGAGAATGTGTGAATTGCGTTCAATGGAGATGGCGGCAGAAAATCTGAAGCAAGTGGTAACGGTATAATTGGAAATGAGAAGGTTGGACGTGCGTTCAGTGGAGAGTGCAGCAGTGAATATGAAGCAAGTGGGCATGGGAACATTAGAAATCAGAAGACTGAAAGTGGTTTAAGTGGGATTGGATACATTGGAAACAACACAAGTGGAGGTGGGCAGTAAAAGTGGAAGAAGTGTTGATGGGGACATGGGAGATGAAAACAGTCAAAATGCTGTCAGTTGGGATGGGGCCCAAAATAATACGGGAGGAAAGGATGGGCCAACGAAGATTAGGTCATTGGAAATGGAAGTACGAAATTGATTCTACCATGCGATTATAACAATTATAAAATCTAAATACTGAACTTATCGGTTTGCTGGATAGCCGTTTTGTTTCCAATGCCAATGATGGAAAAGACCAACATCAGTATAACTCGCAACAAGGACGAATTAGTACCCGACGTAATTTGTTATATCTTGTATGCAAAATATATTTAAATGTTTTGCTTTGCTGCTTTTTTTTCTATGAAGAATGGGAATGATGGAATTGCCGCGATAGGAAATGATGCCGGATTTTCATATTTGTTTTCGTGTTCCTATGACGAAGTATGTTTTTTCACGTAAAATTCATTAATGCAATAATATTGAGTAGAAGTAAACATACACATATTTAATTTTAAAAAGGATAATACGTACTCCAATGGGGCTATAAGAAGCAATGGGACATTCTGAATGGTTTTCCACGGCATAATGGTTAGTGACATTAAATATAACAAAAAAGTATTCAAATTAAATACTAGGCTGAAGCGCATTAAATTGTAAACCATATTGACTATAACTCCAGTCTGAGCGGTCGAAATATTATTCCTAATAATTGGGCCCAATCTCATGGTTCTTTGCATAATTATTTTGCTGTTCTTGATCAAAGTCGTCACTCACATTATCAAGTCAATCAAAAACACATTAGAGTACGGCAAAATGTATGCATTGTCTTGTAAATCAGAACCTATCCAGGTAAAAATAATATTATTATGAAGTTTTTATGACTGCATTTGTTTGCTGATAAAATATGTTAAAGCAATGCGTGTATTTTATTTTTGGTTTGTTGGAATATAACGTATTTAGTTCGAAAAAATAGCGACAATAACTGTTTGTAATTTAGGTCTCATGTCAACAATTACTATTGCGTTGTTTACTTTTTCAGAACTCAGGTGTTTTCAGGTTTTCATGCAGTAATGTAGAAGAATATGATGAGAAACGGGAAAATCTGTGAAAACTATATACTGACATCTAATGTACATATAATTATTATACACTGTTTAGGCAGTTCAACTGCAATCATAAATTTCGTAAAACTAGAACTTTAATATTGAATCTCTGGCAATGCCATTATATGCTAATGATAACCAAAGATATCTTATCGCTGATTTTGTAACTTTTATGATGACAAAATAAAACGCTCATGCATAATTATCCGTCCAAGTAGTGTGTACTGTTTTCAAAGTCTACTTACACTACAAGCAATGATGCATTAAGTAACAGATGCATGGAAAATTGGAAACGTTGACGGCCTTTCGCATTTAGGATTTTTGATCATACATACATGCCATTGTGCCTTTATCATTTTGGATTTTTTGGGATATAGTGAAATTTATTTTATTTTCATTCATGTAGGTCAACCCAGTTACAAAATCAGGAATAAGATATCATTCTTCTACTTTTTTGGGGCCTCGAGGCTGACTTCCACTTTTTTGGGGCTGGGGGCTGACTTCCATGGGAGCGGGGGCTAACTTAAACTACATCTTGATTGGTTTATTTTCTACCTCGAGCAGCTACAGAGCTGGAGTTGACAGACAAAGAAATTCACAACAATGAGCATCAATCTGACCTGCACTACATTGGCTGTTTATGGCTGTAAGTAAAGGACTTATTTTTGGCTCTAGTACTATAAACCTGACCGCCGGCATATTTATTATATTCAGTGATTTTCGATTTGTCATATTATTATTTTCAAGTATGTAGTCATATTGCTTTTTATAGCGTACATTCATATCAAAACATACATTCATAAATTTTGACTACTAAATACATAAATACTTAAATTAAAAATATTTCTTTTTACATGTACTTATTTTAAGAGATGTTTGATCATGATGATATTTCTACATCATTGAGATTTTACTTAATCTACATGTTACATTCACTTCAATCTTGATGTTCTTTTAGAATTAACATGTTACACTTTTTATCCAGATGATATCTGAACTTTATTTCTAGGGCAAACAAGGCGAGGCTTGTTTGCACTAAAATTGCACAGTAATTAATCTTACGATTATTACAAAGAGATAGCAAACGGTTACCCCCTCAGTATTTTTCTGATCTTAAGGGTCATAACCTTTTTTTGTCAAAAGACATTTTTTTAACTGATGAAATATTAGATCGTCGCCACAAATATAAAAAACTGTCATGTGAAAACAGTAATTCCAGTTTATGTTCGGTCACAGGATAACCAGTCAATTAATATGCAGAAATTAACTCACACAAACTTCTGTTTTATTAAAAAATTAAACTTTTTTTATTAACCAATTAACTTAAATTTACTAACAAAATTAATGGCAATTAGCCAAAGAATATTTATTTAAAATGTGCTGTTATACAGCATTTACGACAAGACTACCTTTAAGGAGAGTGCTAATGTGCTGAAAGCCATAATGCAAGTGAATGTATGTAAGCATATACATTCCGCAGCAGAGCTGAGATGGCTTAGCTTTTTGCTGGCTAAAATATTGTTAAAAGATGGTTAGATTTTGACGTGGCCATAAGATGGTCAAGTTTTGGCCATCTTTGTAGATAAAGATGTAATCTCCTCGTGTGTCTCAACTGCTAAACTCCTGCATCTTCCATGGGAGTTATCTGAGACATTACAATTACAGACAAAACGAGTACATTTTGCGACAGACACCATACCTTGAAATTTCGCACACTGGTACGCCTGATCAAGTAATATACGAATACCAAGGTTGATCTGAACAAGTTGACACATGGGTCAACTGTTGACGGAAAGTGCCATTGATCTGAATTCTTGACTTTTCAACATGCCATTGTTCAGACTTCTGATCAGAATCCTCATGCCATTGATCAGAATCCTAGAATTCTGATCAGAATTCATGTGCCACTGATCAGAATTCTGATCAGAATCCAATAGCCACTGATCAGAATTCTGATCACAATTAAAAAAAAATGTTGTTTCGATTTTCAGGATTTTTGCAGTTTTTCACATTTATAACCACAGTATATAATTTATCTCCATCGTGTACTGTCTTGAATCGTTTCGCACCGCATCGTAATACTAGGCTTTTTTGATACGGCGAAGATATTGATGTACTATGCTTTTAGTCCGAAGTTATTCCTTCGTTGCCAGCCATCAGCGTCAGCTGCTAGCAGCTTTGGTGAATACATAAACACAATACACGTGTATATCATGCAACGCATTGTGTACACGTATTGCAGCGCATCTTTGTTTTTATTATTTATTGGGTGGGAGTCGTCTACACTTCGCTATACGAGTGTAGTCATCACATGTGACCACACCAAATTATTCCCTGATGGCTGGCAACGAAGGAGTAACTTCGGACTAAAAGCATAGTACATATGTCTGTATGTACGTGATCAGCTATTGTTCCTATGAGAATTGACAACAAAATGTTTTGCCATTTAAAATGTATGTGACCCTCTCACTCCCACTCACTCGTGTCACAGTGGGTCCGAAATTCATTCCATTGTGATCAACTGTTGACCCATGTGTGTTCCAGAGGGTCGCAAAGGTTAAGTGCATTCTACAATACGGAAAGGTTATAAATGCCCTTTTTAGGTTTCTGTAATGTACAAACTTTAGTAGTGTTTAGATTACACATAAATATTATTTGGTGTTTATGCATTGTAAAGCTCGAATTTGAAATCTACACATTGATACTTAATTATTGCATTACTATGTTCTGGTTGACGACCTATTTTTGCGTAGGAATGCTACTGCGACTCTTTGACCGATCATACCCCGTTATTTGAGTAAACACTATCCACTCTGCTCGTAATATTAAGTATAATTTATTAATAGACGCTAGTCTAATATCTAAATATGGTCAATTTTGTCGTGCCTAAAATGATTTCTAGATCAGAGCGTGTGAATATACGATTGAGACTGGCGTGAGAGCGTGTCATAAACCAACAAAAATATATTGTTTTTCAATTTTGTCTTACAAATTTAGCCTCAATTGTCCACTAGCATCCAGAAACATTGGTACTGCAGAATAGCTCAATGTTACAAGTTTTGCATTAATTTTATATATATTTTGAATAGTCAAGTTTTCGTCTTTAATATTATTTGAAAAGTAAACTACAAAATCCAGATCACTTTCTTCAAATAGGTAAAATTTGGGGTTGATGTGATACAATTGTATCTCGTGAAAGAAAACGTGACAAGTAGTATGCCTCGTAACCTGAGATAAGTATTCAGATGTGGTCTTTGGGTTTGAGGTTGAATTGTTCACTAAATTAGAGGCCTTGTTCATACAAAATATTAAAAGAAAAGATGTTTCGGAATATACAGATATCTGCAATGTTTTTAACGATGGGTAATTTGTACCGCTGAGTGGATTGTTCTCAGGAATATTAAATTCATCGCTTTGAAATTGTTTCCAAAGTATTAGGCAGTCTTTAAAAAGTTCTAAATTTTTACTAAAATATATGGATAGAAGCAGAGACATGTGGAATATCAATTTAAGTATCAAGTTAAATATTAAGTAAAATATCATTTTTATTGTAATTATAAATTCATTATTTTATCCCAATTTAGACTGCCTGATGAAGTTTTAAAAGATATCGGTCGCAGTTATTTTTAAATGAGAAATTAAAGTATTTTTTAAAACACTCTTGACAGTAGTTACAACACATGTTTCATTTATCAATCAAGTTAACTTCCTGAAGTGATTTTGTAGCCATAACTTAAATTTTTATCGTACTGACATTATTCAAGGACAAGTTTGGGAGATTTTACCTAGTAATCAGAATGACTTGCTTATAAGTAAATTGTTGGTTCAAAGAAAAGAAAATGTCAAATATAAGACTGCATGAAAATTTCGACGAAAGAAGAAATTTATGTATTGCTATGCTTTAAGGACAGGAAAGCAGCTATGAAAATTCCCCCAGATACGTAGAAATTATGCAGGGGAGGCAAAAACACTAATACTTGGTTTGTTTGCAGTTATTGTTGTTGAAGCTTTTTAAGCCTAATAATTTATTTATTGTGTCATCATACTTAATATTCGTTCATATAAAATGCAACTCAACCTTTTTTTACAAGGATTTAAGTGTTTTGAAACACATTTTGCGACGCCAAACTTAACCCATTTTACTGTAAAAAGTTTTTGTGTTGTCACATAATCGTTTTGATATTAATAGATGAGGATATTAAATGTGTTAAGAAGTATTTTGAAAGGTGTGAAACCTGGATGGTTAGGTTAAGTAAAAAACGATTTGTTTAGGGAACATCCGAGTTCCCTTTCTAGGCTATTCCCTATTTGGGGTACTTTATTAATAGAGAGGTCACTCTTACTTTTCACACATTTCACTTTACAGCACATTCCATCTGAATGTGCTCACTAATATACGTGTATAACCTTCACCATGCATTCCATCTGAATGCATACATTGTCCTTCATATGATGATGATGATGATATGATTATTCATTTTGATAATTGCTTAATAAATCGATAGTACTTTTCTCCTGTCAACTGAACATGAATGACGTGACTTCCACTGCACTTATTAAGTGCCAGAATGGTACTTTATAAGATCGA
The DNA here is from genome assembly GCA_034695485.1 of Entomobrya nivalis. Lineage (NCBI taxonomy): Eukaryota > Metazoa > Arthropoda > Collembola > Entomobryomorpha > Entomobryidae > Entomobrya > Entomobrya nivalis. Next base: position 13,784 of record JAQFZH010001230.1, read on the forward strand.
TGAATGATAACGGAGAAAAAAGTCTGTCCGTCGGTCTGTCGGTCTGTGTCCACGATATCTTCCGAACGGATCAACCGATTAACTTGAAACTTGGTATATACATTCACATGGCCCATTGGAAGAACCCTATAGATTTTGGGCCATATCGGTTTAACGGTTTTTGAGTAACGGCTAATTTAAGATTACATGCATTTTAAATGGGGAATTTTTTTTATTGTACCAATCGATAGATTAGAGTATGGGGATCAAACTTTGTCAAGAGACCATAGTCCAAAACTCAATAGTTTTTGAAATATGGCTAATTAAAAAATATTTAAAAAAAATGACAAATGTTAATTTTTTTGACAAAATGACGTTAAACTGAACAAATGATCATTTGCCGGCGCAGCCGGCTTTTCTATTTACATGATTATGTATAATTTCTGGCACTTTTTTACCAAAGGTTTACCTTTTTTATTCTTATTGCATTGCATACCTGATCCATAGTACTTTACATCAGAGGTTTTAGTGAAAATTCTAAGTTTTTGTGAAGTTAAACTAGAATTTTAAACGACGTTAAAGATATTTCAGTTTTTGTTTTGTGAGAGATAGTCCGTCGTTTTTGTTTAATTCGTGTAACGTAAAGTTCTAGTGTTTGTGACGATTGAAAATGAACGTGTTACGTTCAAATGTGCCCACACTGGAGGGTTCCAGTAATTTTACACTTTGGGAGATACAGATTACTGTACATCTGCAGGCGCAAGGCCTATGGGGAGTTGTTGATGATTCTTTAACCAGACATGCCACGAATGCTACTAAACAGTCGGAATGGGATAAATTGAACGCCCAAGCCAAAGGTCACATTTACCATACGTTGGAACCAGACCACGTTTTTGAGGTAGCTGATCAACAAACTGCAAAGGAAGTTTTTGATCAATTAAAAACAATCCATTCAGCTACATCTGAATTTATGAAAGTGGTTACTTTGAGTTCGTACCATACTTTCAAATTGGATTCGGGGACTGGAACTTATACTGTGGATATTCCAATTGGATCGGATATATAAACTCTGTTCCATAAGTATTGCAAAGAATGAAAAATAGCCATAACTTTCTTATGCGTCAAAATTTTTAAATGCGGTTTTCGAATATAGATAGACTATCATTTTGTGAATTTAGCGGTGTACATATTATAGCTCTTAGGTTAAGCACTTCGCTGTAGCGTTAAATGGTAAAAAATCTAAAAAATCAAGTGTTCCGAAAGTATTGCAAAGTAGTAAATATTATTATTTATTCTAAAAGAGACGTAAGTTAAAGTTACTTAATCGACTAAAAATAGTTAAGGTTTGTATCTGAATACATAAATCAATAATGTGTATGCCCTCCTGACTTCAATATGACTTCATAAATACGGTTATTCATAGAATTAATTAAATTTTGCAAAACGTCAAGGGGAATATTATTCGATTCATGAATCACGCTGTCTTGAAGCTCAGCTAAGCTGTTATACTGGCGCCCATGTGTGTACACTCGACGTGCTAACTCACCCCATAGGTTTTCAATAGGGTTTAAGTCAGGAGAACGAGCTGGCCAAGGAAGCAGACGAACTTTTTTACTTGTAAGAAATTCCTTGGTACTGCGACTAGAATGGACTGGTGCATTGTCCTGCTGAAATATCCAGCCTCGCCCTCCAAGCTTCTGTCCCTGAGTCAACAAGTTGCTCTTCAGTACATTCTGATATCCTATGGAGTCACATTTTGTTGGTACCACAGCCAATTCGGACTTCCCATTGAAACCAAATGCTCCCCAAAACATCACAGACACACCACCTGTAAAAAAACAATTAAAGTTATGATATTAATTATATTATATGAGTTCATGTTTATTATTATAAGTTTAAATGAGTCTTATTAACTTAAATATACTTACCGTGTTGCCTTTTTGAAAGTAATTCTTCTTGTTTTAGATCATGCCAGTAGTAGGCGTATCGAACTGGGCCATCGGGGTTGATTTTTTCTCGTCACTGAAAACTACTTTTTTCCACTCTTTATCCCACGTCATATGCTCTCGTGCAAACTTTAAACGTTCTTCGATGTGTTTTTTAGTTAGTGGTGGTCGTGTAAGTTTTTTCTTGAATCCTATGTTGGGATTTTCCTGGAGAACACGGTGCAGTTTTGTCACGGAAACATTAATAGGCAGATTTCGTTGAATTTCACGGAGTGAAAATTTCCCAGTAGATGCTAAATTGCATATCCTTCGTTCGTCTCGGGATTAAAGGAGAGATGGGCGACCTAATTTGGCGAAATTCTGACCAGTGTGAGTTTTTGAATTAGAGTAACGGGAAACTGAACTGACCTGACATCCAACCCGACGAGAAATTTCTTTTTTGCTTAATTAAATTCAATGCCAAAAGAGCATCGATTTGGCCCATTTGATACTCTGTTAACCTTTTGAAAGGTGCCATTGTAATTGAAACAAGTATTTCAAGGTTTTTAAAACTTTATTTTGGGGTATTATGAGAAAAATTATGGTTTTTACGATGAGAAATAAAAACTTTGCAATACTTTCGGAACAGTAAAAAAGCTAAGCTTCTTAACACATTTTTTTAAAACCAGCCAATCTTTATCAAGTTTCTGGAAAAATCTGGCGAAACTCTTATCAACATATGCAAATGAGTTGTACATTATGATGCAAGAAACAAATCATGCATTTCTGTTAAGAGATAAGAAATGTGCACTTTTTTATCAACTTTGCAATACTTTAGGAACAGAGTGTAAGTAGAGCTGCCAACGGTAAAAAGACGAGAACGCAGGACCGGTGGATTACGTTCCAAGAACAAGATCAAAAATGCTGTTCACTATGACTCACCCCATGCTGTTGTCATTCCGCAAAATTATGAAGAGGCTGTGAATAGCACAGAAAGAGAGCACTGGCCAGTATACATTCAACAGGAATTGAATAGTCATGCAGAGCATGGAACTTGGAAACGTGTCCCTCATAGAGGTCAAAGGGTAATGAGTCTGAAAGACGACCCACGCTCCCCTTTCCATTACATATGTCCCGACTGGTAGTTTAGGGCTTCAGTCAGATTTTTATATTCCCTTCTTTACCTCGAAACTCTCCCCCTTTTACTTTATCATCCCATTAGACTAAGCTATTTATAGTCCCCTTATAATATACTTACATTACATTCATATCATATTATAAAATATATCTAACAAATACGCTCTTTTTCCCAAAAGACTGACTCAGTCTTGGTAGAGTAAAAACTAATATTAACACTGAATACCAAATACACTTTGGATTTTAATGAATTATTTTTTTAACATTTGTTTTTTAAGTCATTTTCATATTTTTTTGTTTATATATATATATTTTAAGCTATTCTTAACTTACACCTGACCATTTTGTTGGCAGTCTCATCAATCTCAGTCGGAATCTTCATTGCTCTCCATCTCAGTATCAATTGCAGCGGGGGCAGTGTGGGGCGGTTTACGTTCAGTAGACCCTTTTGACCTTTTCCGGTAATGTGTTTTTTTGTCGATCCTCAGACCCCTCCAGTTTTTGCTCCAGATGACCCCTGTTGGTGATGACACTGACCTCTTCATCCTCGCCCGATATGTAAAGGTCTGTGAATAGGTCTTGATTCCCATTTCCTTTATGGGATGGTAGGGGTTCCACATAACCTCCAGCTTGTCGCTCCTTTTGTTTGGTCTGACCCGGTGGCGGTGGGGTGGTCTCTAACAACGTGTTAATAGTCCGCTTTCTGGGGTGTATATCATGTTCTTTTGATTAAGAGGAACTACTGCGTGAAGCTGATTGTTTTTCCATTAGGGAATGCAAAGGGACGGGCTCGCCAACGGGCTGCTGTTGCCGTTGATTGGAAGTGGGCGCCCTATAATTACTACGACGCTGCACATCCCGTTTTGTTTGCCTCTTCTCGTTATCGACAGTAAAGCGATCAGTCCGGATTCCCTGAAGTCGGACCTCATGTTCGTCCACCCTCGGACGTAGATAATCGTCTAATGATATCAGACGATTGTCTAGATTCTTCGTGGTGGGTCCCTCTTCTAATCTCGCTAGGCGAGATCGTACTACTTCCAATACCTAGCTATCCTTTTTGCGTCGTCGGCTTTGTCCGTTTCAAGAATGGAGATAGCTAATATTGCATGATAGATTGCCCCAAGGGAAGCACTAATTGGATTCTCGTCTGGATTCTGAGGTTCACGTTCCCTGGATCTTCGTTCGTTCCTCAATAGATTCGATTTGCTGAACGGCGGGTTGTCGCCTATTTCACCCCTTCCCCTATTTGGCAGAGGATAACTGCGTGAACAACTCATGTTGATATTTCTTGGGAAGATTTGAGGGTGGTTGGGATATCTGACTCGGTTGAGGATATTTATCCGACTGAGCTGACAAGTCTTATGTACTGCTAGTTTTCCTAACTGGTAACTTATTTATAAAATTTATAATTTCTAGCTTATATACGGTATCTACCCTCTAAAACAAACTCGCTTTAACTATACACTAAACGCGGTTCTTTTGAAAGGCTTTCTTTCATATGGTAACCCTGATAAAAATGATGAAATGAGAAAAACCCCTTTTTACTTGGTATATATCAGTTTTCATTGTTTTTTTTCTTGACAGGGCAATAAGAGTAATCAAAAAGGATTTTGATTGTATGGTGATGATTGAAAATGATTGTACTTATACTTTGTTGCAAAAATTGCAGGCAGTGTATGGTTAATGACAGCTTGCTTAAGTCCAGGAAGGATACATGTAAAGGAACCGAAGTCCCTACGTTCTAAATCTACAAGAAGAGTACAGTCACAAGGCAGGTGCAGACTTAATGCTCCAATAGACGGCCCGTTTAATGGAATAACTCGGTCAGGGCATTGTACTACACATCTGTTTGTTCCGGCATGTGTCAGTATGTACTGGCGAGGACTTTGTAATTGTACCTCTGGTTCCGCTTCCGGGTGACATTCAATGGAACATAATGTTTGAATGCTTTCAATAGTAGCGCCTTTAATCAGTTGCTTGATGCACATGTTCCATTTTGAATTCTTGTTGCCGTATCTTGGTAATTGGCAAAGGAAAGTTTCACCATTCATGCACGTTCTGGTATCGTGAGCTTCATACGGTTATTGATGGCTACATAGGTGGTCGGAGTATTTATATAGCACGTCCTATTTATATATGCGTATGGAATGGACTGCACGCTGAATAATTGCCAATCGCTAGAGGCTGATACAATGGGTACTTGGATCCTTAGGAGACCGTCGCGCCGCTCCCACACAGTCAGCCACCTCCGTCTTGTAGTACAAGTCCAGTTCGTAGTCGGCTATGCTCATCTTGAAGCGGTTACTATCTAGTTCTTTTCGCAAAACGCAAAGGTCACGAGCTAAATCCGATGGGCTTAGCAGCAGAGCTGGAATCTTTTTTTTGATGCATGTATCTCTGGCCCGTTCTAACGAAAGATATGAAAGTACTCCATGTTGTAATTGCATGTAGTCAGCAATAGCCATATTAGTGCTGAGCAATGCCAAGTCCGTGTCATCATACTTCTTCTGTAAGTGGTCATACGCCGCAGATATATTTCGCATTTCTTCCTGGAGTAATAGGAGATGTAATCGCTGTGGATTTTGATTATGATGTCGATCTTTCTTGTTTAGTCATGGTTGTGTTGGTGAATCAACAAACTTGACAACCTAATTAATATCAACTAGACATTTTAGCTTAGCTAAGAGCTTAATTTTGATTCTCAGAAGAATCCCAATTTTCATGTTTAAATTTTAATTGGTACATTGTTTTCAGTGGTATAGTATTAATTATAGTTGAGGCATTAATTAAAACTGTAGTTTCGGCCAATTGAAAATAATTCTTGAGACAAAAAAAATATTTGCTTTAAAAAACTGCTTCAATCATGGAAAATACATTTAACTTGGATTGTGCCCGTTTACAACAATTTCTACCTCCGGAGGTAAATAAAATTAGTATAATTTTCACTTCAAAATTGTTGAACCAAATGCATTTTTACAAAAGTAATCTCTCTTGTTTATTTTTTATTTACAGGTATGGAACCTGGTAGCGACAAATTCATTGATATCCAGTTCAGCTGATCTTGAAAATCTTGGTAACTCTTCCGCCTTCTTCCGAGATTTTCTGTCATCTCAACGGACACTTTTCCTGTTTGAGAAAGTTTTTCCACTCGTGGCATCCTCAGTTTGGAAGAACGATGGTCTTGAAAGATTGTCCGTCTCAGATGTTCTCAATTTGAGAGGTGTGTGTTCTCACTGGAGTACTGTGATCAACAAGTTGATTTACGAAGAATTTCGATATCTGAGCGAGGATGGATCAAAATCGAATGATACTCAAATGACTAGTGTTGCTCGTGCATTCCGATCAATTACGACAAATCACCAGTTTATACCATTGAAGAACAGTGATGAAGGTATCAATGAATCATTCCGCAAGTTTCTTCGCCATTTTGAAGGAAGTCGTCGAGGCAATCAGCCTAATGGATGGAATCCATTTATTTGGGGGAAAATCTATGTGGAAACTTGTCATGATAACGAGGGGGTGAGGCGTACCAACGTTTTTTGGAGGGCATCACTGTAATGTTGTCAAAATACGGAAGCCATCTTCACAGTTTCTCATTGCTGTGCTACGGGGACGAGTTTGTTGAAGATTTTCCAAGATTTGTACGAGACTGGTTTTTGCACATGCCAAACTTAAAGGAATTGGACTTTTCAAGTTATGTTAATGGTTGGTGGAGACAACTGAGACAAGCTTTGCCATCTACATGGGAATTTCCAGAGTTTGAATTTCTGGAGAAACTTGCCACTGATGACCTGCCAGGGTCTCTGTTTAATCCGCTGATTCGGCGAAACAGCCGTGTTTCCACGCTTGTTGTTGGACATGTACAGGAAGACTTTGACTTTTTCACATTTCCTCTCCCCAACTTGAAAGTACTGCACGTGGGAAATTGTTATGAAGCAGATGTGGAGAAATTTCGGTCACCTCAAGTTAATTGGGGTTTAGAAAGATTAAGATTAAAATTTGTAGTTGATGATGTTGGAGTCGCAACGCCGTTTCAAGTGATCCAGGACAAGTTTGCGAGTACTCTCGTTTACTTGGAATTAAAAATGAAAGAAAATGAAGACGAAATGGGAGACAATGAGAAACTCTGGCTGGATTGTAAAAAGTGTCGACTTGAACTGCCAAACTTGAAAGAGATAAAATTGTCCATGAAAAGTAACCCGGTTTGTCTGGACTTTCTGTTGGGGATGAAGCATAACTTGGAGCAAATTTCGGTGACCATTAAGTACGGACTACCATTTAGACACAACGGAACGTTGACAGGTGGAGCCGTTGTGCAGTTTATGGGCTTCGAGGAGAAGATGCTTGAGTCAAATATTTGGGTGCTGTTCAAAAAGTTAAAGAAAATTGAGGTGAAAGCTAAGTGGGATGGGGAAGGAGGCGAGTTGGAATCACGGTTTTATTCCAGGGATGAATGGATGCTGGGCAATGAGTATGTCTGATCTGATGAAATCCGTGGGGAACGAGAAACGATGATTGAAAATCAATTTGGAGTAAAACTCAACAAATTAAATATTAAATTCTTAACGTGTTTACAAAATAACAATTATTAGTGTTTGAGGTTTGCATAGCAAAAATTGTAATTTGTATTTTAATTAATAAAAGTCTGAATCAAAGCAAAAAAAATCAAACTTTAATTTGGCTCATTTTCAAACATTTTCAAAAAATCATTCATGGCGCTTACAAATCACGTTTTATTCTGTAACACGATGACAACGGAAGTGGGGCCTTAAATTAATATATTTTGTAACCATGAATAAAATGCTTGAATGTCAGGAAACAACTAGTTTCACTTCATTCCATTCCATTGCATTGCTATGAAATTATCATAACGTAAGTATGCATCAAGACTTGTCCTAACACGTATTTAGCTTAACTTTTATAATTTAAAAGTGTTTAAAAATTTAAATATTAAACTTAAATTGCAGAGCTAAGAGCGTAACATAAATCTTAGCAAACATTTATTGATTTTTTAATTGCTTTTTCGACAATTAAATCCGAAGCTGGCGAGTGTAGATATTCTATCTGTTTTCACTTATGAGACTGATAACCATTTTTTCCTCGTAGTTATCCCATATGACACATCAATTTAACAAAACATTTATTATAGACATTTTTTTTGGTACGATCATTTAAACAAATATTTCTACTTTACTAATTCTGGAATCGTAACCATAACCATCATTATCATTTCCTACTAAAAAAATTGAAAACATTTATCCTATGAAAATGTGAAAAAAGAGTATACACAAAATTTTGATCTAATTTTTATGTCAGAAAAAACAATCTTGCAGCACTTCATTGTCGGCTGTTATTTCAGACATGATTGATTTGACAATTATCATCTCACATTTGTTTGTACTTTAACTTACGCAGATTTTAATGGTACAAAAGTCCAATCAAACAACATTTTCAGTTAGAAATAAACCCGCTGTAATAGCGATCATAACGACGGAGCTGAAACAAGTCTACAAATGAAATTGTTCAACATTGTTGATGACAATGAAAAACGCTTTCGAATGATATGTCACATGACATGTGTTTGACATTGCGACCTTTGACCCCGATTGCTGACCCTCTGAGGTCACTTTGACCTAAAGTGACCCTTGATTTGTGATTTACTCGACGAGAGCTTTCGATTCCGCTATTCAGATGTACACTTTAATCAGATTGAAAATTTTTGATTTTGACCTTAGACCTTGGGAGCTGAAAATCAATAGGGTTCTTGCCCTTGACCATAGTGACCTGCATGCCAAATTTGAACGAAATCTGTTAACGCGTTCTTGAGTTATCGTGTTCACAGACGGACGGACAGACAGACAAACACGCTAAAGTCAATACTCGCTGAGCTTCGCTTTTCAGCTCCGTAATAAATTGCATTTTTTAAATGTTACAGAAGAAGGTACACAGGCCTTACTTGTTGGTGTTGAGCTGAGTGAGCTGTTGCTATCCCTCTTCCCAATGCTTCTCAAATATGAACTCAAACATGTCCCCATTTTATTACGGAGCTGAAAAGCGAAGCTCAGCGAGTATTGACTTTAGCGTGTTTGTCCGTCCGTCTGTCCGTCTGTCTGTCTGTGAGCACGATAACTCAAGACCGATTTCGCTCAAATTTGGCATGTAGGTCACTATGGTCAAGGGCAAGAACCCTATTGATTTTCAGCCCCCTGGG
>JAQFZH010001231.1:0-23031 GCA_034695485.1 Entomobrya nivalis
ATCTGGGGGGTGTAGGATTCAGAGGGGCTGTGGCACCCTATGTGGTATCCTATACTATACAGATAAAAAAGTGTAGCATAGGGGGAGGGGTCCAAAAATCGTTTTTACTTGGTTATCGAAAACTTCAGTTTTCGGGCGTTCTGCTCGTAATATTATAAATACTCAAAAAACGAAGATGGAATCAGTACGGGAGAAACAAGCTATTTTTAACTTTGATGCGGGCATTAGTGTGTAAGCCACTTAAAATAGATGCTTGAAATTCAATTTCTTTTTAAGAGAGCAGAGAAAACGGCTTGGGTGTACGTAGATGCATAATAATAAGTACATAATATTATTAAATTGTGGATGAGTTTAGACAAATGCACATATTCAACTTTCAAACTGTTTAAAGGAAAGGGTGCACAACTTCAGAGAGAAAAGAGATGTAAACACACACAACTGCATTCATTGCATATTTTGATGCTCAAAAGTTTACTCTGCACACATAAGCATTCTTCTTGACTTCATACATTTTCTTTGTGAAGATAAATAGGAAGTTTTTATGAAAGTTTGTAGTTTAAACTGAAAATGAGTTAAAGGATTGTTGGTTACTTTGATGATATACCTTATGAAATGGATTATGGCATATATAAAAACGAAAATGAAAGTATAAAAAGTATACAGAATGAATACTACTACTACGCATTATCCATGCAACATAAATTGTATTACACTTCAAGAGATGTGTTAGTTTATGATGATAGTCATATTCTGGAACCGGGTAAATGTGTACATAATAATCCATGATACTAACTTTAATTACACTGCGGTCATATAATACGAGAGTAAAAAAGTATCATCATTCCTTTGCTCTTTCTACTGTTCTTGAGTGTAAAAAGTAAAAGAACGTTTGGTTGAATGGCCAAAAAATTACTATATGAAATGTTTATGAATATATAGTTTGAGCTTACGTATATATTTCAGTGCTTATCTTTGTTTATTTTGAGAAAACAGCTTATCTCGTTTTACATAAAATATTGTTACTTATACACGTGAAACATTTCATGACTTTGTTTGCTTACTATATTTTATCTTTAATTTTTCTAGCGTCTGTGGTTTATCTGTGTCTGTCTGCCGATAGCTCTTACTGCATATGGACAAATTATCGCCAGCGCTATTCAGTCGCCTACAATCTATCTAACGGAGAAGGGCAAGAGAATTAACCATTTTCTTCTTGATTGAAAGTCTAATCAATTATTATTTTATTAGTCCTGAGTCTTAAAAACTGCCCGAAGCGTATCTGGAAGATATAAAGTCTGCGCGTTTGCAACAATATGATATAATGGCCTTTTGGTTTGACATAAACCACGTCGACTTCATCGACTCTGAAAAAGCTTAGAAAAAAAAATTCTTTAATGATTTGTTTGACTTTACAGAAAAATAAGAAATCGGCAGCACGAGATTTATTACTTGTTACTTCAATACAAACAAACACTCAGGTGCAAAGGCATTTTTCCCTCTGCGAAATGAGTAATTGTTTCAGATTTGCCGGTGAAAATATGGTAACAATTTATGCTTTCAATTTGAAATCATACGAACCAAACCTGTCTAACAATGAAAAGGTTAAATTCTTATTATATAAAACAAGTAGCATGATGACCTTCTTGCATGAATTGCCTTCATTACCCCAAGACTGTTACACAAAATAAAATGACGAATCGTATTTCTCAAATGTCAAAAAAATCGTATTTTTTTGATTTTTCAAGAGAGTTTGAATAATCTTTGAGAAGCAAAATGTTTCATTTTCTCCATCCTGAAATAACTACCACCGCCACAACTACCAATGCAATGTATGTGCTACTCAACTCTCCGTCATATTACGAAGAAAACTCTTGTACATTTCTTTTCTTGTCCAAATCCTCTGAAGGGTGGACTTGTGCCAAAAGTCAATGAAACGATTGCTTTTGGCACACAAACTCTTATTTATAGCTCATTTTCTCTCTCTTCTCGTAATATTTCCATGTCTAATTGGTGAATGTAACCATTCTCTTTTAAAAACCGTTCTTATTAAATACAAATATATAAATATATAGGTATAAAGTCAGCATTTCCAATTCTTAATCCCACTCTAAAAAAGCTGAGAAAATATGTACAAGCTTCCGCTTTCTTGTTTAATTCACACTTGACTGTATTTTAATGCTCAGCTAATAATAATCTGAAGTTCTTTATATACCACGCAGTACAAACAAGCAATATTATAATATCGAGTATCATTACTGGTAAATAGCATAATTCGTCATCATGAGCCGTTTTAATGTATCTTTTCTTTTGATGTTACGCATTCTCTTCCACTTTCCCTTGTCCCTGTCGGTTCATAGCTTTGAGTCCAACATTCAACAAACTTTACTTAAAAGCTAATGACGAGACGCCGTCGTAAAACTCTCTTGATTTTACAAAGGAACTGTTGTTCTCATAATTCTCTGGAAGTGTAAAGCTTTTCTTGCTTGTCGTTCTTTTGTCAACCCAAAAGTTATGCAAAGGAAGAAAAAGAGGTACACACACGCTGGAATTGGAATGAAAACAAAACCGAGAGAGGCTTAGTTCTGTGGAGGAGAGGAAACCGATCTGCGGAAGAGCTCAACTGTGTCTTGTCATCACGAAAAGAGAGGGGCTTTATTGCACACACATAACTAATTTACATGATTTCACGGAACATCGGAGGAGCAGTATAGCAATGTTGAATGTGTAAGCAACGGCTATACAGAGATATTATGTAAGTTTGAGTATATTCGTTGTTGAAATTTCAAAAGCATCCTCTATCATTGCAATGAGCGGGTAACGGTAATGATAGTGAATGGAATTAAGTATGTAGAGAGGAGACTCTGTATGTTCTGCACTAGGGAGGTGAACCGGGTTTGATTGCATTCATGACATCCCAACTCATTTGTCACCTCACACACAAAAATACACACCAAGAAGTTTATTTTGCGTTGTACTTCTCATCCAACCCTACATATTGCTCGTAGACTAATACTTACACCACGCATTCAACATTCAATGAATATGTAACGAACGAAATTTGCATTTGACTTCTTTTTTTTTGCTGGATTCTCGAGAGAAATTCTTTTGTTTCATTTCATTGTATTAATGTGACTCTGTGACCACCGCAATATGACAGGAAACTTGACACGTGTGAGTGTGCAACAGAGAAACCCAGAAGATGTACATTACGAGCACGCTTGATCAATTGGAATTCAAAGAATGTAAAAGGCAATTAGGTATTTTAAAAATGTCGGCATGCGTCATGTAAGTAGTGAGAGTACCCAAAACCTGGGAAAAATGTATTGTTCATCTAATATCATTTCGATGTTTGATGCTCTTACCAGAATATCCTGTGCACTAAAATCAAGATGATAATAAAAACAACTGAAAGACTCATGAGTCAAATTTTCAGAAAAAAATATATTTATTATTCACCATTACAAAATAATACATTTGAAAAATATAGTTAAGACATAAAACATGTATATATAAAAATTGTTAACTTTTAAAATACATTATTGTACCAAATATTCGGCTTATATTTAGCTTCCCCTTCTCTATCACAAAGCTTAGTCGATTTTTCACAACAACCTCTGACAGGAATCTCCGCCTTTCTCTTTAGAGTCTTCCAACTTAGCGATTTTGCTGCCAAATTGCATTGCACGCTTAGGAAATAAGGCTAATGATAAATACTGTTCCCCAAACAGTTTAGCACCTACCGCACGTAACAGTAACTTTTCACCACTTCCTCGTGATCCCAGAGGACCTATATTAACAGGGCAACACTTGACCCAGAGATCACAATTTGCTGTAAGAAAATTTACAACATATTCGTCCAAAAAGGGAATTCTTGGACAAATGCCATGATCAGATACAACCCTATTATCTCTCCCCATGTTTCTTAACGAAATTCTGTCAAAATCTAATTGCATTTCGGATCCAAGACCATGCCATCCTAATTTCTCATACGCTGACCTGTGCCTACCATAGCCTCCTAACAGTTCATCTGCCCCGGAACCTAATAAGACCACCCTAATTGGTGAAACATAGTCGTTTTGCACTGTTAAACTGTTAGTATCGTACAACTTTCCTATTCCTCTTGCAGCAAACCACAAGCAAACGCCTAAAGAATCATCTAAAACACTTTTCAATGGCGATATCAAATGCTTTATTCTTTCTCGTCGCATCTCTTCGACTTCTGCTTTTCCAACGTTAACTAAAATCAAATTAATCCGTTTACCCTGTGGTTTGAAACGTTCACTCAGCATTTTATACGATGCCAGAGCTGTTTCCCTGTCTGGAATTTTGGAAAAGTCTTGGTTTCTTGAAAATGCAACGTTTATAAGGTCAAGTGAGGATCCAGGTGGCATTGTCTCGGCTGCAAGATAAGCTATTACCGTTGAATCTAAACCACCTGAAAATAATATTCCTACTTTAGAATGATCACATATAACAGTCAATGGAGAATCGTGATTTTCTCCAATGGTTGGTATGCAGTTTTTGCAGAATGGAGGAAGGATGGAGATTCTTCGCTGCACTGATCTAGTTAGATGAGTTATAAATTCCTCCACATATTGTGAAAGATGTGTAATGCTACGCTGGATAAAATCCTCCCCTGAATTATTTAGACTAGCTGTATTAATTAAAGACTTTAACAAATCATTATCCAGAATTGCAGGCTCCTGCATTTCTGGCAACTTTAATTTTGTAGAAAAATGTAAATCGATTTCTGTATCAGTCATCGTAAAATTTGACACAAAATTGCACATTTTTAACAAAGATGAGAAATCTTGTTGCAAAGCCGATATGCTTTCACGGGTATGTGAATAGGGATAGAGTACCATTTCTTTTGTACCTAAATTGTAACAAAACAGACCGGAAGTTGGAACTTCAACTACGTTATGAAATACGCTAACAGAGGATATGTGATAAGTGAAATCTTCATTTTCGTTTGTCTCATAACTAAAAAGTAAACTTTCTCTTCCGAAAAAGTCTCTAGCGAACCACATGCGCTCTTTTGTAATATCTACGAAAATGAATGCGAATGGCCCTTGCAAATTTCCTACCAAATTACAAATTTCCGTATCACTTTTACAATTTTCTATTAGACTGAATAGCTTGACACCATCATTGGTGGAAGAAGTAATTTGTGAATTTTGATCTAGTTGATTAGTTGTCGAGTTCTCCTCGGTATCTTGATGAAAGCCTGCGAATGAATAAATATCTCCGTTGTAAATCATGTATTTAGTGCTGTCCAGATTTTCGTATGGTTGTCCCTGCGGCATTTCCCCTTGCGTCCACAAAACATGACTGTCCAGATGTACGTAAGTTGTGCTAGAGGATGATGTGCTAATTTGGAGACACTTCGTTGACGTCAGGTCAGGTCCTCTCCTTCCAACGAAGGCCTTGTGACAATCCCACACATCCTGATAGAAAGTAAACTCGTTTAATAACCATTTCGAAATTACTGCCATTCGTTAAATCAGTTAATCGGATGAATGAAACATTTACAAATTTTAATTGACATTCTTACTTTGATGTCTTTGTTCAAACATACGCTGCACTTTCTCTCCGCTTCATTCTTGCGATCCAGTAGTTGACTGAATGTTGGATTTTCATTTTGGCTTTCACAAGTGGAAATACAACACCAGATCCCACACATATTTATTTCCCAGACGAAAAATTATTTCTGCCTACGGCAAATCGAAATCGAATTAAAAATTATCAACCCCAACCCAATCCCCAACAGAATTTAACGCTGAGAAGAAGCGCACGTGTGTGACATCTAACATCCACCTGCATATGACTTCACACTGTGACTACTTTCTCTCAGCCAACAGATCCCATTTCTCCTGATCCAATTCCAAATGTTAAAATGCATCTAGATTGGCACCGGGCTGCTTTTCAAACATCTTGGGGATATGCGATTTAAAAATACACGTACATCCTCGCACAATATAAATTCACCTGCAGAGCGCAGCGCAACGCAATTAATTGACTATGGGATTGTATCATTTATGAAATGAAAACTGGAAAAACAAACTTGAGTGCTTGAACCTGCCAACTGCCAATTTCTACAATTACCGTTAAAAATAATAGTAAAGCATGTGCTAATTTGTGTTTCATATAATGCTGGTAAAAATAGGCATGGCATAATTCATTATGAATAGATGGCGATACTTATGCATGTTACGTTATTTTTTGCTCCTTAGTTTGTCTTATTGTCTTATCAGGTTTTCTTTTGAATATAACAACAAATAACATTTTTTTATTTTCAAATTTAGGTAGAAATCTGGGTTACAAAAGTTGTTACAAACGGGTATTTATATATATCTACTTATTGTATTGAATAGAACAAGAGGATATAATAAAGAACAATACACTTTGAAACTTTATTCGTTTTTTTGTATTTTGATTTCGTGCATTTTCAATAAATGCTTCCATTTTGAAAACGCATGTGTACGAAATTTAGTAAATTTTTCATCCTGTTTTTGAAAGGACCTGACAATGATTGTTTACCGATGTGACCCTATAGCTGCAGCTGCCGCGCTTAACCCCGGTGCCCCTCTGTCCATAGATCTTGAAGATGAAATACTATCTAAATTTGGACTCGAAGGACGATTCCTCGACGTATTAAGTGATGAAGCTGACCCCACGCCCCCAACCCCACTACTTTGTGAAGAGCTTTGACCTGCTTCCATAGCTTCTTTCGCATCTCTCGTGTTAACCCATTGAAGAACATCCTTATGATAACGATACTCGAGTGTTATGTGAGATGGTAAGTTCAAAACTTTTCTTAGAGTATCACGAATTTTCTCCGTGACCTCTTTATCCGCCGCATTGCGATTCCATAAAGAAATACAGTCCTTTTTCTGTCGCATTGACACACCAGCACCACAAATTTCATCTCCCACATCAAACTGCTCCCCAAGAATTGCTAGAATTAAATTTTCCCAACAGCGAGCAGCTAACCCCTTGTTAAGTCTCACAAGCCACTGTCCACCCTCTCGATTTTCCTGCAATTCAAAAAGATAAAAGTAAATAAACCAAAATATTTCTTCACTTTCAATGCATACTTATAACTGATAATAGTTTATGTTTAGTTCAGTACCTTGTGTTCCCACATCGGTTTAATACCATCCTTGAATAAAAAGAAATCTGACGGAGAATTTAAGTCAGACGGGCGAACTAAATGTGAATACAGAGCCCAAAACTGCTCCACTGAAGCGAAACGTCCTATTTTCTTAAGAGTTAAATCATACTGTTGGTAATTTGTTTTCCCAATATACCACAGACCGTATGTATACTGTAGTCTGTGTTCTGTGGGGCCGACATCCAAAGGCGGCTACAACAATGATAACAAATCAAATTGATGTAATATTTAATTGGGACAATGATCATGGTCAATTATAAAGGAAGTGTACGACTTTTCTACACAAATCAATAATCATACCAAGTCCTCCTCCTCATCTATGTCATCCTCTGGCGTTGCCCCGGCTTTGCGAAGGCTAAAACGGTTCAAAAAAACACTAATATTTCGATTCGGAGGGTACAGCCGCGGAGATCGAAGTAACAATACGAGACCAGATCAGAACACAAACAGGAAAAGCGAGAAAAAAACAAACAAAACAAAAAAAAATCACAAAATGATAATACAAAATAGTAAATTATATTTTTACGACATTCAAAATATAGTCGTTAGCTAATTACTACAAGCTCATTACTGGCTTGCAAGTCATATTGGAAATTGGAAACTAAGATATGGGTTTCTTCAGATTAATTTACAGTAATAATAGAAAAAAGGATCCCTTTTTCGGCAACTACGTAAAGCATTTTACATACAAGTTATAAATTGTAAAAAAACAGCTTACAATGTTCAATATTCAAAGTATATTTACAAACGAAACGAAGAAATATCCAGTAATCTTTGCTTTATCATTGCCGATTTCAATCACGACAAGTCGTGCACACATGAACTGGAGAACAAGAGGGAAAATAAGAGAAAACTACGTAGGTATATACATTTTCCTTTTCGAGTTTTCGGCGAATAAATTATATATACACCTTCAAAACGCTTTCTCCAATTAATCAGATAAACGAAATGATAGAAAAATTAAATGAACAGTGAAAAGTTGAAAGATTTTAAAACTAATATATAATGCGGAAGTATATTTTAACCAACAAGCTTACATTGCTTTTACGACAAGTACAAATATTTACAAAATATACATGTTACATTCTGGTACTGACATGTACCAAAACATCACTTTCTCTCATCAATTAACTTACTCATCAACCATTGACATTCTGATTCTGGAAGTACTGCAAGTGCAGGCAATAAAATTGTGGGGTGGATTTTTCTTCTTATTGTCTTCCGCACTCCAGTTGTCTGTCAAATAATAGAAAAAAAACGAAACATTTTATTAGCTTTGTATAACATGACAATTTGCGATTACGTAAAACGGAAAAAGATGATAATGAAAACTAAAACTCACCTATTCCTTTAGTCAGTCTCTTGACGTCTTTTGTAACCCAGTTAGGTATATAACTACAAATAGTTTTACATCCTCATTTATGTCAACTTGTACAATTTTTATTTTTCAAATATACTCTACTCCAATCCAATCAAATATTCAAGATAATGTCAGTGTGGTGTACTTACGAACTCGATCAAATTTAATTGCCTGCTATAAAAATAGATCTTTTTAGTCTTGTCGCTACTACCGTTTTGGTTTTTTGTACAAAATTAAATCACAAATTCAAATTCACAAGTTCACATTCAGTTCATTTAACTGTTTGAGCAGCTGTTGGTCGTGGTGTGTGCGTGTTGTATTCTAGATGTCTGTTCTCTTCTGGTTGGTTTTTTAAAGTACTGAAATATGTCACCAAAAAATGACTGCTCGTCTTAGCATGCTTTGTTCTCAACTTTAATCTTGCGTATAAAATGATTTTTTTGGCGAAGGATTTAGTCGGATAACAGATTGTTACTTTTTTTTACCTGTTTGTCCTGTTATTAATTCGCTTGCTTGATACTTTGATAGACTCTATATAAACCTTGTACAAAAATGTTTTGGGAAAAATAGTTGCTGGTTGGTTGGTTTGGTAGTAGAAAGAAGCTGCTGATTGATATTATGCTTTGATGCTGCTGGCTACGCTCAATGCTCCGCTTTTTTAACATACAGCAACTTAGCAAGACGGTCAGAGGGACTGACTGGGGCAGAGTGTTTGATGCATACACTTTACTGCACACAATGCACATTGCACACACGCTTCATGCATCCCATTTAATGCATATCAACAGCGTGCAGAAAATACAATTCAATGCAACAATCAACAAATTTAAAACACCTCGATTTTGACCAAATGTGATGCATTGTTTCGTCGAAAATAAAAGGGAAATTATGAAGCTATTAATTTAAGTCAATGAACAGCAGTTAAACATCATCATGATCATGATCCAAGATTTTGGCCCACAAAAGACATATTTTCTTCATTTGTCAATAGACTGATATAAGAGCTTCTGAGAACTTCTCGATTGCAGGAGTTATGTCATATCATATGTCATGTTTTGAAAAATAGGTTATGCTTTAATTAGTGCCAATTAATTGACTTGAAATATTGAAATCTCAATTTATTGATTCTTACATAGGCAATTGGATTGTAAGCAAATATCATATCGGATATTGGACAAATCAAATATGGACCATTCCATTATGTATCCTTAATCAATCATACAGACAAGAAGGAATAGTTGTTTTTCTTACAAAATGACTTATTAATATTTACGTGTATGTATGATATATAAATATAAGGGTTAGTAAATGGGTCGAAGCAAATTAATCGTTTATTATGCACCGGTTCATAATACCCATAAAAAAAGTTGAGTATCTTCTCCCAGAATGTTAGTATGCTTAATACATTAGGTATGTTGTAAGTGAAAACTAAAGTAAATACATATAAAGTGAAAGTACCATGAGTTTAATTTAATATTGGTAAAGAACAAAATATCAGTCCATTTTAAATTTGAATAATAAATTAAACCCCATTTGCATTATTACTAGCACTTTTTAGGTATTGTTCATACTTCTTCTTTTGTTGCTGGTAAAGTTTTTCTAATTTTTTCACTTGAGATTTAGCCAAAGGATTTCCTTCAATGTCATGTGTGGGGAAACCTTCATCATTAAATTGTGAAAATTTATCGGTTTCATGACGGAACATTTCGAAATGGGGTATCTTCATTTGAGCTTCTTTTTCTTGTTGCAATCTCAACTGTTCCTGTTTCTTTTTCAGCTTTTCTGCTTCCTTTTCCTTCTCCAGCCTTTCCTTTAATTCCTTTTCTTTTTGCATGGCCTCTTTACCCACGTATTTGACAACCGTTGGACATCCTAGATTTTAAAGCAAGATCGCGATATGGTAAACCGTAATATTTTAAATAGCTATAATTAAAGAATATAATCTGTAAAAGTAAACTACCTTCATGGTCTTCCAAGCGCACTCCAAGATCCGGTAACTTTTGATCACGAATTTCGTCACAGGTCTTCAATATGCCTCCTTTAATCGTCGAGTCGCTTATTCCTTTAGCGCTGTTTCTAACTTTCTCCCTAAACTCGGAGAGTACTTCAATGAAAGGCAGTACAATCTCTTCGACGTTTGCCTGCCCACCTTCAGAAGCTTCAGAGGTCCTCAATCCATAAGCGTCAAGGTCATAGCTTTGAATCACCCCAAAGATTCGCAGTATTCTGGAAATGTATACGGCTGCTTGTTTTAGTAATGGGGCATTTAGTACACTTTTCTGAGTTTTTCCATTTTGGATATAAATATTTCCAGCAGATATTAAATCTCGTAAGGCAAAAACAGCATCCCTCGTGTTAATGTTGTCACAGAGTGCCGCATGAACCGCTAGCTTAGCCGACTCAATTTGCTTCTGTAATTCCAAGTCCTGTTCCGTCCATTTTGGGTATATTGTGGCTGATCTCATAACGTCCTTAACATTCAGAAAGAACTCTTGAATTTTCTGCTCAACCTGAACAGCTTGTTGCATTCCTGAGGGACTGTAGTCCAAAGTATCTTTCCAAGAGTGCATCAGGAATGTTAATCTCAGTTGACTGGCTGTGTACTGTTCCAAAGCTTGTTTGATCGTAATGAAGTTTTTCAAGGATTTGGACATTTTACAGCCAGCTATAGTTAAGTGACCGGAATGGAGGAAATATTTGACCCAATTATCGCTGTCAAAGTAAGCTTCACTTTGAGCGATTTCATTATCGTGATGTGGAAACTTCAAATCATGGCCGCCTATAGCAGAAAATCAAAAAATATTCAATTATCCTATTGAAATCGTCATGTTTTCACTACTCATATTCCAATAAGCATTACATACCTGTATGTATATCTAATCTGTCCCCTGTTATCGCACTAGCCATGGCAGAGCACTCTATATGCCATCCAGGACGACCTTTTCCCCACGGTGAATCCCAAGAAGGTTCACCAGGCTTAGAAGTTTTCCACAGTGCAAAATCAGCGGGCGACTTCTTTTCCGTTTCTGGGTTTACTGTCAGTTCACCTAGTAAAGATATATGAGAAATTTAAGTTTAGTACAAGATAATAATATTTAAGTAATGGGACAAGTTTAAAGATTAAAGTTACTCTTGAAATTATACCTTCACCCTCTTGTAGAGCTTTCAAGTCACCAACAGCCTCAGGCACCAATTTCGCATAATTATGGGATGGATTTTCTCGGAAGGCCACAACGTTGAAATACACAGAACCATTGCTCTCGTACGCATATCCATTTGCAATAATTTTTTCAATGTACGCAACGATTTCAGGGACATATTCACTAACACGTGTTAGGACATCGGGGGGCAGTACATTGAGATCTTTCATGTCTACAAAATATTCATCCTCCCACTTCCTGGCAAATTTGGCGAACACATCATTGTCAAAAACTTGATCTTTAGGTCTATTTGCATCCAACCATTCAAACAGTACATCCTTTCCACCCTCGAGTAGTTTCAAGCGTTGCTCCTCAAGTAAATTACCATTTCCACTGTTTGCTTGTATCTCCTTTTCTACCGCCTCCATACTAGATTTAACTGTGGTCAATATTTTCTCCCGCATGGTTTTCTTGTCCGGATCTGTGGTTTTCAACGTTTCTTGAACGTAACCATCTAGAGCAACAGCAAGATCAGATGTTATCTTCTTGATGTCTTTGGTTTGTTCGGAATAGATGGCGAAAAGGAATTCATTTCGGCCCCGTTTGATAATCTTGTCATCGACATCTATGAGATGATCAAACAGCATTTAAATTAGATAAACTCCTCATAAGAATTTTCTTTTAATGAGAATTTTATATTTAAGTATGCACTTCAAAATTACCTGTTACGTTCATCACGAAGAAAATGTCATAACCGAAATAGTTTGCCAACACACGGCGAAGAATATCAAAAGAAATATAAGACCGGGCATGGCCCATGTGGGAGGCATCGTAAACGGTTGGTCCACAACTATACCATTTAACTTGACGTCCATTAGGATCAATCGGCTGGAAATCCTCCAGACTTCGACTGAAACTGTTATAAACTTTTAAGCCGGGTTTTTCCATTTTCAAAAGATTAATTATTATGCGTGGTTCACAAATTTTATGACTTTCTTTAAAGCAGCTATCTAACTGCTACTACAACTACA
The DNA here is from genome assembly GCA_034695485.1 of Entomobrya nivalis. Taxonomy (NCBI): domain Eukaryota; kingdom Metazoa; phylum Arthropoda; class Collembola; order Entomobryomorpha; family Entomobryidae; genus Entomobrya; species Entomobrya nivalis. Next base: position 12,706 of record JAQFZH010001231.1, read on the forward strand.
AATTTTTGCTTGAAGATGTCCAGCTGTGTGAAGGCTGAGAAATCACTATTCTATGATCCTCCTTTACAAAACCGAACAGCTGGAAAGTTTTTTTGCATGTGAAAATGACAATTTAGTAAATGTGACTTGACTACTTGACTTTAACCTGTACACATGTGTATTTGCGTGATTTTGTACACAGCAAAAGAGCACATCAGCAGATAAAGAGGTGTAGGTGTAACATTAGCATTGCATCAGATATCACATCTCTAATCTCTACTCAAAATTCATTTTTTATCATCTGCACCACAATTGCCGCTTTCTCCGAAACTCATCTCGTGCAACTCGTGAAAGAGGAATGCACGTTAAACACAGACCACAATGCAAAGTGTATGTGCTTGTTCATGGATTTGATTTGATATAGTAAGCTATTTTTCTGAGAAACTATATAATTCCGACTCCACCGCACCGTTGTTGTTTAATGCACTCATGTCATAGTCATAAATAACTTAACTATGACAATTACATCATGCATGTATGTTCATTTCATGTATTATTCATCGTATCAGGAAGGAACAACAATGCAATGCAAATAGATTTCAGATTTCACAATAATTTTAGGCCCGGATGAGGCGGCATTCAACTGATAGCATAAAAGTTTACAATTTGCTTATTTTTACGTCATTTTTAAACGTTTTATTGCTTACATTGCAATTTCATTGTTAAAAATTTACTTACCTGGATTAACGTTGGAAATGTTGACGAGATGATTGTGAAGATAAAAGATTTGCAATTTGTCAACAGATTTACTTGCCAAAAATACAAAACTGAATATATACATACCTTTTCGCAGATAACGTTAAATCTGCATGCAAAGTAATAAAAAATATATGAAAGTATGAATGAATTGCTGTTTTTTTACCTTTTTTAATAGCATGCATGCACACAATCAAAAATTCAAGAAGTGACCTATTTAATGAAAAGCTTTCTAATTGTAAATGCAGTTTTTGACATTTTTATTGTTTACCGTGTAAAAACGTCAATTCAACCGAACATGCACGCGTCTCTTAAAAATGAACAATGAGCATTTATGGTCTTTAATCATGCATAATAATATACTAGTCGAGGGTAGTTTTCATGCAAAAAATAGACTTTAGCCAAATAAACCGTTTTGCTAAATTACTGATTTCACTACATTCGCTTAGGTATTTTTTCCCATTTTCTCAGAATTACTTACAGTAAAAAAGGTTGCATTGTTGTTTTTTAACCACCGAAGACTACAGGCTACTCATTAGCTCAGGCAACGTAACGCCGGCACCCCTCTCACTCATGTTATTCCAAAAAGACTAGACGGTGCGCGGTGTAATGCCAATGACTTTTATGTACCTAAATATTACTACTGTTTAATTTACATGATGTAGATTGCATGTCTCCCAGCACCAGTGTTTTTTTAGAGTTTCTATCTATTCCAATTTAAGAATGTTTCTTTTATGATAAGGAAAGTTGATTTAATGGAGTAACTTTTTTTGATCCGTCGTAGTCGTATGCTTGTCATCAAGCTACTTTTTTTTGTTAAATTCTACTCACTTTCTTCATTCCATGTAGACATAGAATTAGTGGGAAAAAAGAAAGAAAGTTGAAGTTACATCACTTTTTTCATGATAATACGTGATGATAAGGCCTCATCAAAAATTCCACTGAAGACAAGCCAATCAAGGAAAAAGAGAATTGGAGGGTATCCATTATGCATAAGTTTTTCTCTCCTCTGTGGTTGTGTGGTATCTCTTGTGAAAAAGTAACCAATGTGGGAAATAAGACAATATCCCCCGATTCTTACATGCCTTATTTTCTCCATTCCAAATATTGATATGCTTCTCTATTCTGCTTTTTGAAGAAGTGAAAAAAGAGCCCGGTAAGTACACAAGAGAGAGAGAGAGAGAGCTGCAGCGGAAAATATACAGAAAGCAAATAGTTATGCAGAGGAGTGAATTCCCGGAGTTGCCGACTTTAGTTCGTCGATTTCCCTGGAAAGCAATGGCGAAAGTGACAAGAGCCTTTCTGGAAAGGATGGTGGTGGTGAGTACACAGTCAGTACAGTCCGTCCACCAAAGGTATAGTAAGTACAAAGCTATCCAACCAAAATGTAAATGCAAGTGAAGTGCTCGTCTCCTTCCCTGTTTTTCCCCGCAACTTATAAAAAAGTTCTTAGAGCTCATATTCATAGCTCTTAGCAATTATGTGTATGGGTATGCTTAAGGATTTTCTCTTTTAAGGACCAAGACCAGGCCAAGGACCTTTCCTTCTTCTCAGAACAGAAAAGAACAGGAAGCGGAACCAGACTAGAGAGAAAGATTCCAGTGAAAACTGTGTAGTCACTAGTCACACAGGCAGTCTGTTACAAAATCCCAGATGCAGCAGCAGCATGGCTTTTTTATATACTCACTCAATGATACTCAATACATATATTAATGATATGCTTTTTCGGACTGTCATTGGCACAATTCACCACTCCACATGTACATTTTTTCAAACATGAGAGACCTCCAAACTAAGCTAGCGGAGTGGAGTACAGAGAGAAAAAGCATGTCCTCCACAGCAGCTCCACGAGTCTTGTATTTTTTTACCGGTTGCTCGTTGCATTTGGATGGAGTGGAGGCATGTTTCGTGTGGTGGGTACCTAAGTGTCTCCTTTCCCTTTCCCAAGGTTTCTCCAATTCCATATCTCGAGAGATTTTACATATACATATTGTACATTCCATTGCATTGGTCTTAAACCAACTTTCTATCTTTCTTTCTTTCTTTTTCTCTGAAAAAAAGTTATTTGAGACGGTTGTGTAATTTTATATCATAGAAAATACGAGAAAACAGAAAAATATCTCTCATAAAGTCACATTATTTTCATACGAATGATATTCTCTATTTTATGCGAAATGGGGATATGTTTTGAAACTGGGGTAGCATAGGATTTGTTTTGTGAAAAATAACAATGCAATGAAAAAGGATGAATTTAAAATATGAGTACACAAAAAAAACTCCATTCTTTTTTCCACTTCCACTGAACTGATGATAAGGTTCAGATAACCACGTTGTATTACTAACAAGCATGTATATAAATTCCTCTTGAAGTTTCTGAAACTCTCCAACTCAACCTCAGCCTCATCCTTTATGTATTTTTTTCCCCAACAATTTTCCACAATGGCATAGATAACAGCAACTTTGAATTGGAAAGAAATTGTTTTGTATGCTAACCAGAAAAGCTAGATGACATGTCATTCTAAAAAACTCCAATACTTTCATGTACCCTTTCTCTGGCCTGTTCTGGTGTTTGTGTTGTTGGCAAGTACACAACTGTTTGAACTGTTGTAAAAATCCTGCTACTTCTGGTAAACTACCAAAAAAAAGTAGAAAAAAAAAATTCCAACACATAATATTAAGACATCTTTGTTATCGTCGATTCCTCGTTAATAGCAAAAAAAAAGTTTCAAGTGGAAAATACTCTGTATATTATAGGAAAGGGAATACTGAAGTGCGAAAGAGGCATAATAAACGGTTAGCATGCTCATTCATATTACACGGTTAGTAATATTGTGATAGGATATTGTATTTTTTTTGGGTGTGTGGTAAAAAGGAAGTACAGTTTAACTGTTTTTCTGCTAATAAAAAGTTGTGAAAAATAATATTACTACCCTTCCTTCCTTATTTCCAGTGTCACCTACTCAGCTCAGCAAAAAAAGAGAATGGTTTTATACTACAAGTTATTTTGCTTATTACATTGAAGTCGAAGTAATGTATTATATTCGTATTACACATTAAACTTTTTTTTTACTTCTTTTCATACACAACTTTGTGTGTTTGTGTGTGAAAGAGCCAAGTAAAGAGTAGTGTCGATATCATTTCCAGCGCAGTATAGCAAAAACTATAATAACTTGTACATACGGTCCATCGTTGTCGTAATAAAAGTGCTGGTAATGTAGAACGTGATGTACACTGGGAAAGGGGGAAAATTGCAGTATGAGCGCAAAACAAGCATGTAGGGAATCGAATTTCCGGAATAGCATTTTTATCCATTCATGTCCTTATGTCCATGACATTAGGAATACTCCATTCCATTCACTCCAGGAAAAAAAACTCTTCTTAGCATCGCATCGCTGATAAAGGTTTAACGGAAATGTTAGAAAATACTAATCTTTCACTGCATCATCATCCCCGCGTCGTTCGTCGTCGTCATCATCATCTGCACAGTATAGACCATATTATACTTCCTTCAATCTTTCTCCTCTCAAGCCTACATTCTACATACACAGTTTTTTTGTGTGCTTTGTTGCAATCTTCTTAGACAACTATTCTTTCACTGTTTCCTCTTTTCTCTTCAGCTGAAGCGGAACCCTGACTCAACGAAACAAACTACATGAGAGATGCAATGCAATATGCCACTTCAATCTTCTTCTTTTTTACCTCAACTGTGTAAACGATAACAAAGGTTTTCTCTCTTGGCATGGTATAAAAACTGTATCAGGCCAAAGGCACTGGTATGGCATGTCGGTACAGTGGTGCCACTGCATTTTCCCTGGGAAAGGCATAGAACATGAGAGTTCATTCTATCGGAAGCTAAAGCAAGTGGCTCAACATTTATACACGGTAGGTAGTTATACCGGAAAAATACAAGAGAGAGGGGAAAAGAGGGAAAATCCATTTTCTTCCTCTCCTGTCCTGTCACTTGCTCAAAAGCATACCCCTCTGAACTATAACATCAACTCCGCATTCGTTCCTAAGGCCTGGAGGAACTAACAAGTAGGAAGTGTACAGAAATTTTCTCTTTCTTTGTCCAAAACACACACATTTTGATAAACTTGTGTATGAGTGTGTGTGTGTGTTTGTGTCTTTCTCCATTTAAATCGCCATACATATTATTCCTCAAAAATATGTTGTTGAACAAGTAACATTTTCAAAGTAAAGTAGGGAGAGAAAGAAAATACTTTTAAAGCCTATTTTTTTCTCCCGGATCTTTTCCTGTTCTTCTTGTCTACTTTACTTTTCTGAATATGTACATCAACAGCAGCCTAGCAAAAGCTGAAGAGAGAGGGAGAAAGAGTAAGTGACTCCTTTTCTTGTTTTGGTTCTACACTGCTTTATTGTAAGAGAAGTAAAGTAACTGCATTTCTGTCTGGGAAGATTATACCCGAGACTAGAGAGCAAATTGCATTCTACTTCATTGCTTGCACTGCTGCATATTGCATACTTATTGTCTTTTTATATTATGACGGTGGTGATGGTGCCCTCCTGCTTGTTCTTCTAGTATTTTATTTTTCTCTTCTCTCCCCCAAACCCAAACTCCTTACAATTCACCACCACCACACCACTTAATTCTTGTTTCAGATAGATTTTTTTCTCTGAAAGGTAAAGCACACACACATCATCTAGCTCAACTTGTGGTTTGGTTTGAATTTGAATTCTTCATCAACTTTATTTTATCAGTATGTTATGTGTATGTTGATGATGATCAATAGCGCCTTTCTCGCTGTCCTCTATCTGTATCTCCTATATGTCCCGTTTTGTTGTTGATATTCTTATTATTGTTGTACATCCTTAAGCTTTAAAAAAATAAAACTGTATTTAAATTATTTTAATGTAATATCTAATCTCTCCCTCCACCTCCTAGCACTTAGCTGTTTGGTGGGAATAAAGTCTCTTATTAAAGTTGTTTTAATCCAGATTATATTCCATATTGCATACATCAAGCAAAGAATCTTGAAGGGTTTTTTCCAACCACACTGAAGGGTGGTGGTGGGTGAGATGAGAGGGAGAGAGAACGGCGCAACGGAAGGATAGAGAAATTTAAAGAATTAAAGTTCATCATCGTGTTGCAACGTTAGACGAGTGTGCATCGCATTCCAAATTCTGTTGGTTTGTGACCTTCTCAACTTAACAACACATAGGTATGCAGTAGAGTGTTCCACCATTTCCCTCTGTTTCACTAGAAGAGAAAAAACATTCAAACTATTTTATACGCCACATCATCACCAACCAACCACCACCACCATACCATGCCATCATTTTGTTCAGTTCCTTCCTCTTCATTTTCCTACTTCTGTTTTTCAAAATGCTATTACCCACCAACTTGCAACCAACAAGGCATAAAAAAGGGTTTTTGAAGTATGATCATGATCATTGTCGTGTGGTATCAAAGAGTACTCTCTTCCCTCGCCTAATACTCTACAAACTCTACATAATTTCACATCATCGTGTAGAGAGATGTGTTCGCACATGATGCAACCACATAGCGCTGAAGGGGCGAAAAATTTCATCTCACTTTGAAGCACATCTTTGAAAAGCTCCTACTATACTAGAGTACATTTTTTTGAGGTTGATCATCTTACTTTGAAGCTGAAACTGATGCGATGCTTACATAAAAAAGAAGTACGCAAGTACAAAATACAGTAAAAATTCAAACTAACAGTCTCACGACGACACGGCTAATCGAACTCCTTTGTCGTAGTAGTCGTGATTGCATTATTGTGTGTACAACAATGTGTGCTTTATGTACCACTACTACAGAATCGCCACCATCATCATCAAATCAGAGATATTATATTAGCCTTTTGCAGAATTTTTTTTATTGTAAGGCACTGCTTTGCGGACAGAGAGAAGAACCACATTCTTTTCAAAGGAAGACAAAATGCGATACGTCACACTGTGGTTTGGCAATAACACAATACAGTTGACTGACGATGTAGGTAGGTTTGCGTTCGTTCAAGAATGTAACATTACATTATATTTTTTTTAGCATTTGGCATGATGATGAAAAGAAGAAATTTGAAATTACACTTGTGAGAAGACAAGCATACGTCTTAGACGTACGACAACTATATGATTTGTGGATCCATCCTAGTGTCTGAATTTCATCAAATCCTATTTAATATGCACATTTAAAAAGCTTTAATTATTGTGATGCTTTCGATATCGAAGATGAGATATAAATATGCGCTTAATGATGTCTATACATATGTAAAAAAAAAAGAGGATCCAAAGTTCCTCTATACAAAGCAATCAATCAATTCGTCATTCAATGCAATGCCGTGCCGTTGAACTTCTTTCATAGTTCACGCCACGCCGGTAGATTGCTACACAATAATAATTTACACATTGATTTTTTGGGAGTGTAAATTAATTCTTTATTCAAGACTAGTCAGACCAATCAAGTGTGAATGAACAAAAATGTTCAATGATTTTGGCACAAAGAAAATCATCATCATAGCATTCTGCAAAACATCTTTTTAAGATTATAGATAACCTATTCGTTGACATCATTAATGCATGTAATGTATGTATGAAAGTTGATATTGGTTTTTTGAAAAACAGTTTTTGCAACACAACGTGCAGCATCAATTTTGACAGTCGTTGCTCTGTGTACATAATATATGCTTTGTAATGCAAAGTTTGTCAGATCCAACGCAATAGTGAATACGGCACAAAGAGAGATGAGTAATTCCAAAATGTTTAGAAAGCTTCAATATTTTTTGTCTTTGTGTTTTTCTTATATTTTCGGTATTGCTTTTGCCATGAGTCTAGTTTTTTTGGGAATTTAGTCCATTTTCCCAACTGTGATTTTGTGTTACATGTTCTGCTAAGCATTCAAAATAATTTTTGCTGTAAGAAAAGATGGTAGTAATAGGTTTTTATGCACTGTTTCGTAGTGTTTTTCAGCACACTGAAGAAATTTTATGTACCATATTACACACATAAATAAATATATAGTTAGAGGGAAGAGGACAAAATAATGACAATGTTCTCTCTCGTAAGGTGATATTATACGTTAAGGCCTTACATGTGTGGAAACTTATGCAATACAAAATGTGGAAGTCATTATGAATTTTAGCGTTAGCAGAAAGAAACTGAAAGCATACTTTACTATTAAAGTACTTCATAAGATCGTGTTTGGGAGTTGAGGACGTGACTTTTGCTAGCTTATAGGTGTACACACAACAAGCAAGCACAAAGCACAATGTGATTGAAAGAAACAGCAGTGAACAGAACAGTCGTTTGGTTAGTCATAGTAGCAAGAAGAGAGTGCGACGAAGTTAGTAATTACCAACGTATTCTATCGTCGTGTATACATATTCACAGAGTATTAATTCTTAGTACTAACTTGTAAGTTTGGTTTTGGGTCTAAGCACACAGGGAGACTCACTCGTCGTCGTCGACAGAGAATGGTATCCATTGCTATTGCTATATAGCATTCACAGCATAATAAAAAGTTTTTTTTGTCTGTTCTCCCTCCTGTTCTTTAGCAGAGGGTAACAACATGACTATGACATAAATATAGTTTGCTTTGCTTCTCCTGTTTTATATATTGAGTTGAGAGAATAAAAAGTAGAGCCATCTCACCAAATCATGCATGCATATATGTGCATGCAGTTTGTTGTTACGTTTTACATCAAGAAGAAGGATAGGATGGGGAAACTTTTTCATTCTTCCTTGCAAATGTTTCCTACATTTTTTTTATTACATGCTCATAATATAATGATATATAACATAACTGATCCTAGCCTTTGGCTGCATGTATAAAAATCCAAAAAATCAGTCCACTAGTAACAAAAAGCAAACAATGCACATCTATGCTCCTATATTGTTCACTTACTTTATACAAATATTATCAACTTCTGCGATGCGATGCGATGTCGATGTAAAGTACATGCAAGTGCAAATATGTGCATGCATGCTTTTTTCTCTGCAATACATACATCAAACAAAATCAAAGTTAGTCGTCGGAGATAAAAACAAAAATCCAAGTTTAAAGAAATATAATGTTGTGTAGTTGCTATTAATTCCTGTAGTTTAGCTACATATTTTTTACTATGTACTTAACAGAGAGATTACATGACAGAAAATCGACTTTATTTTATATTATCTCTGCATAATATGATGATGATGATGATGCTGATCATGGTTTGTTAGACATATATGCTTAAGGCTTCCTATGTTTTGACACAATATGCATGTGCCAAGATAGAAGCATAACATCTACATCATATATTGTATGGCTATAATATGAACGTCTTTACCAACAGTAAAGAAGCTACTTGGAAGGAAATAATATAATCAAGGCAGTTGTCTAACTATCATGTATAAAAACCAAAGCCATCCATATTATTATTGCTTGTATATATCCTTTATGATGATTACAATGACAATATGCTAAAATACCTATATACCTACTTGGCTAATACATTTATTTCTTCGGACAATGTAGTTTGTTCTTTCGTTCATGGTTTTACAGTGTAAAACTTGAATATATATTGAGAAACATGGCCTTCTGTCTCTGTGTCGCATATACATAGTCTTTTGTGACTGCTATATTTTACATTGCAATATGTAGATGGAATGCATCTTTATTGACTGTGATGGGATGATCATCATAAGGAAGTAACGTTGAATGTTTGTACTGTGTAATTGTTTGGTTTGGAATTCGTCATCACAGAATCATCGCAGGCATGATTTGTTTTGCTGTGTAGACAAATAACAGGCCAGGCCAGGGAACGAAAACAAGATGTTCATCTTGATTCTCTGTGAGAAATTTTTAGAGATTGGCAAAGCTATGATTTTCATATTATAGATTTTACAAGGAATCCATTGATAATTTGCAGTTTGACAGGACGCCAGCCAGGCCAGGCCAAGCCAGGAGCAAAATATTATTTCGTAATGTTACAAGTGTCCGCATGAAAAAGTGCAGGTAAAAAAACAAGGGACTTTTAAAAATTCATAGAAAAAAATGTTCAACCTCTCACACAGCGAAGAGCTCCATCATTTTCAATCTTCTGAAAATGCTTTTGTGACTGACTTTTGAAATTTGTGTGTGATGCTATTGCTATTATCATATCATACTATATTTCCATATCCATACCATACCTATTACCATCATTACTCCGTCTCCGACACACTATATAGCCAGTTTATACATACAAGTGTAGTATCATCTTTGATACGGCTTGTTGTCGGAAGGGGTAGCAAAGAAGATATCAAGAACTCCACAATCACAAAAGCAAAACCAGCAACAACACCAACACCACCAAAGCACACAAAACTCATCTTTGCCTCTCATACCAATACTATCATCCCTGCTTACGATTGGGTGACTAAGTCCGTCAGTGAAAAACAGCGCCCCAGAGATAAGCCGATATCCTTATCCCTTAAAACAATACTTTTGAATAAAATGTGATAAAAAGAGTAAAAAATGAACCAAGTGAAAATCTCCGCCCACTACCAAAAAAACATATATAATATTTAAGGTAACATTAAACATAGCTGCAATATATTGAATCAAATAACCATACGGTACGGTTAACCATA
>JAQFZH010001232.1:0-23030 GCA_034695485.1 Entomobrya nivalis
GGTCTTTGTGAAAAGTTCAGCGATTATTTATTATCCTTCTAGCAACCCGGCATCATGGACGGGTCCGTTAAACTTGTTATTATTATGGTAGAACTTTTGCACGCCTTTACATAATAACTTAGCGTATAATGCAAGAAGGTCTTTTAGGTCACTCATGGCATTGCACTAGTGGATGTGTACGCAAGTTTTATTCTTTTAAATTGAAAATAGCCGGATCACAAAGCAATCACATACTGAATGCAAGTCCTTTGTTAAAAGTAGCGAATCCTTACGTGTGGGTCTGGTCTGATTTAAGTAGTCTGTCTTCATGAAAAAATGCGCTTAATATTTTACCATTGCAGTCTGTAAAAATGTAGCACATAAGGACAAGATGTCAATAGCAAAAAAGAAGAAATGATAGTTAGAAGGACACTTTTTCACAGTTTTTGTTGAAGAAAGTGTGCTGAAAGGAACGCAGTAAATATAAAAGATTTGATGAATATATGTGTAATAGCTAATAGGTATATTTAATAAATACGAGGTACAGCGAAGACATGTATGATTTTGATCAAAGCTACTTATGTTCACTAATGGAGAGGTAGATATGCGGAGTTTGCTGGCTTGGTCGAATTTAATAGGACGAGATTTTGTAGAGTTATGTGCATGCAACTACTATCAATGGGAATTTCACACAACTTCTACTACTCTGTGCTGATGATGCTACATTTCTTCGTTTTCCTTCTCTTCGATTTTCATTGCTATCTTCTCGCCCGAGTGATAAATGAGTCTGTCAAGGTTTTTTCCCAATTGTTCTCGGTTTATTACCACAAACAAACTATGAAGAAGAAGAAAGGCTGACAAGAAAGAATGAAAAAGAAGCAAAGAGTGAAACGCGCGTTGTTGCTGCGTTTCCTACTAAATAACAAACGGCATTTGCAGCAGTAGTAGCACATTGTTGGCCTGTCATTCACAGTCCCACTTTCCCTCAACTCACAAAAAGAAGATACGTAAAAGTCGCCTTCTTTCTTTTTTCTTATTCGTATGATTTTATTTCGTTTTATACAAGATTTAACACACAAGGAATAGTCCTTAGGAAGGATCGCCATAAGAAGGTTGAAATGCTTTTAGTGGACTGTATAAAAAGGAATGGAGTTGTTTGAACAATTTTAGTTTAATGTTGAATTATCAGGAAACAGTTGAAATAAATAGTCGAATGGCTATATAATTAGAGTAAAATGCGGATGCTTTGACCCTATGGAAAAAGTGCTTTAACACAATGTAAGATTGAGATGACTGCGTTTATACAATTCAGATGAAAACTAAATTTAACTTGACTGATGTGATTGAGTTGTATGACTTCAGGAAAATAATGAATAAACTAAGTAAGAAACAGGTAAATTGATTAAGTTTAAAACAAATACAAATTGCATTATAATTATGGCATAAAGAAAGGTTATATTATGGAAGCATTCTAAGTTTTTATTACAGCGCCCGTTACAGTAGATGAGAACAACATACATATACTGAAAATATCCCTATATTGAGGAATTATAGTTATATTGGTGAATCTTTTTTCATTCGGTTTAATTTTTAATAGATTGCACTAAAAACCTTTCGACCTTATTCTTGGTTACTCTGAAAGAGTGGAAGCAGCGAGGACAGCAACGTATATTTATACTGTGAGAAGCTGAGCAGAGCGCGGAACAAGATTTATTTGTTTTAGGTTATCCCATTTTCTCACTTTAGTTCTTCATTTTATTCACTAATTTATGTCTTGGGACAATATTTACAACTCAATTTGTGCAGGAGTCAATATATACAATGTTATTCACTCATCACCAGCAAGCGCTGCTCATGTTGATATTGTGTAGTGTTGTGTATACTGTAATAGGATTGACTATCTGCAAGCGGGTGATATATGTATGGCATGCCTTTATTTTCTACATCTGCGTAATTGCACGACCCCAGATTTGAAATTAGAATGGATAGATTTATTCTGTCTGCATAAATTTGTTGTAAGCATTTCCAAATGGAATACTTTCTATCTTAAAAAAAGATAAAACGATATTCACTGTCATTTCAACTGCTTTCTGTGCTTACAATATATTATTATCATGTAAATTACGTGATATGCATGTGCGATGAAGATAAACCACATTATTGCATTTTGTTGTTATTTTTCTTTCGGTAGTGGCTCGGAGATACAACTTTCTCTGGAGAATGAAATGACATTATTATGTCTTGTGGTTCCCAAATAACGTTTTTCTATACTACCCCATTTTTTATCCAGTAATCTAACAATAATTGTTTATTTTCTTATTGTGCTTTTTTAAATATTTCTGCTTTTGTAAAAATAAATGTAACCTACTTGGTATTATTACATTGCGCAGAAAGTTGCATTCTATCGCTTGCCATGCAAAAATTGTGGCATCCTTAGAAAGAAATATTGTTGAGATGTAGCGGTTTATTCATGACACTGAGAACTATTTATTATCAATATCCATTCCACTTCCTTTTACGATAATCAACTTAAGTAACTCGATTAAATTGTAATTTCATGTTTCTGCTGTCTAAAAAATATGGTGAAAACTCCATAATTTAAACTTAATGATTATCTCGAACTATATATATTGAGCAATTTTGGAACGAGAAAATCTCTCAACTCTGTTAACATTTTTCAATAAAGATAAAAATTTGCGGAAAGCAATTTTCACTGTATGTAGTTCAGTTTAAGTAAATAGTTTTGCTATTGTTTGTTAGAAATGATCATTGTAAAGCCCTATATAACTTCCTTTTTATACAAAATAATTCTTCAGTTATCCATTAGCAAAGAAAACTTTCTTTTGATATAAAGTGGAAGCATTCAATAAAATTGATTGTAGAATGCGTTCATAAAGGTGAACGAGGGTAAGTAAAAAAGTATGTTTTCGAAGAAGAAATCACAACATGAATTCTACAGAATATGATCACGGCAAGACTTCGAATAAAGCCAAGACGGCAACTCCATTGAAAATTATTGCTTTTTCGTTATATGTTACTACATACTTCCATTGAACGTATACATACTTATCCTTTATCATCTGAAATCACTGCTAAAATTTTCAAGAATTTCCTTTTCAAAATCATTCAACTTGAGAAAGTCATTGTCATTACTTATGAATCCCCTTCTCTTTTAAAGGATGGCCGGAAAGAGGAGGGGGCGAATAAAATTGTGAAATAGTGGAAGGAGGGGTTATATGTCGTAACCTTTATTTCCACAATTTCACAACTATCGTACTCAAAGTGTACTGTACATTTTCCGTAGTATTTATTAGGAGCATTGGTACAAAAGTACAGCTTGTCAAATCGTAAAAAAATACAAGCAAGGAACTATAGCTATATATGTAATGCTCTTAACAGTTTTATAGAATTCTATCTATTTTACAGTTATATTAATTGACTTATAATTTATAATTAACAGTTCAAATTTGTAACAGTATCGGTTAAACTTGAAGAAGTTTCCACAAGGGGAAAGTGTTATTGGACATAACGTGTTTAAATAACTGACCAGATTCCATTGGTAGCTCATGGTAAAAGCAAATATATAAGATTTCCTTTCCTTATTTTCGTTGTAAAATAAAAAATCTAAAAATAGCCACCAGAATATCCGCTCACTTCATCTTTCCCTTCCTATCATTTTCCAAAATTGAAGATTCATGAGGATAGGGGAAACGAAAAAGTAGTAGTAACAAATTTCTAAAAAAAAAAGTCCATTTACAACTACTTGTGTCGTACTTAAGTAACTGTAATACGGCCGGTGGTACATTGGATACAGAATCCTATTTTTATAACATACTTTTAAACGAAGTGAAAGTAGCTACATATCCCATTCTCTGAGTAAAAATTCAGTGAACGTCGTGGTTTAATGCTTACTACATCATGTCAACCATCGCATCTTCGTTAAAAACTTACTGCAAGGATTGACCAAGTGCTTGGCTGTGTGTGTATTTCGGCTGGTGAAAAGCATTACCATGTAATCTATTCTTTCAATAGAAGAATTCAATAGATTATTGCTTGTAACAAGTAGAATAGAACGAATAGAATGTAGTAAACTTTTGTGGGTATATGTCATACTTCTCTTACTTCTTTCTCTTTTCACTTTTTTGTGGCACATAAATACTTGTATGTATCTTTGCAAAGGAAAGAAAGAAGGTAATAACAAGAGGAGACAGGAAAAGCACTATCCATTGTTGTAAAAAGTGAAGAAAGCTTAAAGCGTCGTACACCACGAGGGATATAAAATTGAAGAAAGGAGGAATAAGTACAATAAAGGGTAACTTAAGGACTAGAGCAAAGAGAAAAAAAGTAAGGAAGAACTTGGAGGCTTTCGTCGAGAATGAATGAGTGACTAAGCGCAAAGAATTTATATCTTTCTTCATCTCTGATATCTCAACAAATATGGTGTGATCGTGGTCCATTTATAATATGCATAGATTGTAGCAATGCTTGTGACTGCAAAGGACATTAAACTTAACAGCCAATTTGGAAGGGGTTTACTGGCTTTTCTGTATGGTATGTACATATGTCCACCCAGCAAATATTTTCTCTGCCTTGCATTTTATTCGAATGCAGAAAGAACTAAAGTTGAAATATGTACGAAAGAAAGGAGCAAGTTTATGTGTAAAATTGTGGAGTATATGAGGTATAACATTATTGATATGTACTTTGTCCCCGTCGAATGAACATTATCTACAGTTTTGTAATGACAAAAAAGGAATAAAAGACTATGTAAGGCGTTTTTATATTTAACATCCTCTCTTTTCTGTCCCTTTTCTTTGTCCATTGTGTTGGAGCCAGTTTTTGAACAGTAGTACCAGTGAAAGATGAGAAACTATACAATGTCATCTTGGATGAAGCAAGTCAAAGAGATTTCCATTTTACAACAAAAACACATACAAAATGGCTTGCTCAGAATGTGTATAGTCACAGTCACGAACATTACATTGTACCAACAATAATATTGTTACTTAAATCGAACCGGGTAGTATTAACACATTTCTTTCCTCTCACAATTAAATTGTCATCCTTAGGGTACTAATTTATAACCAAAATTAAAATGCCGAGGAGTACATTGTTTTAAAGATGAACATTGCCTTTCACCTTTAATACCTCTTGTAACTGCTATAATTGATTTCTTATCGTGTTTCAATGCATGTTACACAGTATCACATGAGAATAGAATATATATCTGTTCTTCCAAGAGTTTTATGAATTTCTTTCAATTATTTGCATTTCTACATTATGAATCTACCGTTCTGATCGCTTTCCCCATTCTTCTACTGATTGCTTGAGTAATATGGACTTCTATTTATAAAGTTATACATCCATGTCTATTATTTAAAAGTACTTTTATAGAAGTTATACATCCATATATTTTATGACTAGAGGAGATAAGATCAAAGGTTAAGTACTACTTTAAGATTACAATGAATTCCTTTTGTCTCCTTATTCACATCAGACCAATAATAAATAGCCTTTTCACTTTCTAGAAACGCTTTAAAAACAAGTGTATAATGACGCTGCTGTTGGACACAGTAGTTCGGTTTTTGGAATGCTGTAGTACAAAATCCAAATTTATTGGCATAGACAATAATTGTACATGTAGTGTGTGTATTGATTAAAACAGCATGAATTACTCCGAGCATCATATTAGTTTCCTTATAATTCAACTCAAGCTTGAATGTGTGCAAATACTAATACATTACTAAAATTAAAATCTATATTATGCAAGTTACTTGCTTTTGTTTGTTTAAAAATGAAAAAAAAAAAACATTTTAGATGATTCGCTTTTTCGCTTTATGTGTGTACACAAATAATACGCGCGTATACTTTTTATTCTGAGTTTCTATCAAGGATTTGGGGCACAAATTCTGATGATTCTTTAAACATCTACTGTATTTTGATGACAAAGATGAAGTACCATCAAAGTCGTCGTCTCTTCGTATGAAACAGTTCATCATAACAGTCTTCTTCCGCTAGCGCCTTCCTTTCTGTCTTCAACGAAGCATAGCGTCATTTTTCCTCGATTTTTATACATTTGCGTGATGACAATGATGGTACACACTATTAGCCAGATGCATATGCATACAAACAATGCACATACGGATACAAGTACGAATTCACATTTGTCTTGAAAAGAAAACGCCAGCTTCCTTTGATACAAATGACAAAGAGCGGATGAGCCGCCTTGAAGTTAAGAAATCTTCAAATGAAAGTCAATGGTTTTTCGTCGTATTTTTTATTTTGTATGAAAGCATTCTTTCAAACTCGGCAAATATGTAATGGTAATGATGCACAATACATAAGTGAAACGAGGAAGAATCAAAAATCGTACTGTTTAGAGGTTTTGTAAAGTAGTACAGTGCAACAGTGTTTCTGCCCAATGGGGAAGCGTGTGTATGTACATATTCTGCTATATGTTTTACGTATTCCACACAGTTATGAAGGAAAATTACTTATGCAGCGCATGGCTCGATAAAATAAGATTGTAAACAAGTATTGCGTATGGTGGTGGGTGATCCTAAATTGATTGTTCATATAGTAGCTTCAGAATTGGATTCAAGATTGTTTATTAGTTAAAAGAAATGTGCCCATCAGGATTATAAGTATAAACATAAATCGTGTGCTTGTAATCATTTGAAACAGTAATACGGATTATCAGACATCATAGTCACAACTTCAAGTTTGTTTTGCCTTTTCTAACGATACTTAGAAAAGTAGAAGAGAGAAAATGACTTTTATTGCCAAATGCCACGCCATCACCGCTACTCCTTTTATTTTTCTCTAGTATAGAACGGAAACGGAAGAAACATCGTTGACATGCACAACAACTGTCCCAAAAATGTGACAATAAAATATTTACTTCTTCAACAACGTTTCCTCCCTTCTCCACATGAGTTATGTGTTTGCAGCAATGCGTAAACAAAAGAGTAAGATGAAAAATGTCGCATTCACATTTCTATTTTGTTTGAACTTTCACTACAATTTATGCATGTGTATGATATAAAACCTTAAGAGAAACAGACGACCAAATGCAAATGTCTTAAAATAAAATAATCTTCAGAACAGTCAAAAGGGAACGAGGATCATGCAAAGAGAAAAACCATATTATGTGCATGCTGGACGAGTGGATCTTAATTCGTGAATTTTGGGTAATAATCCCAACTTTATTCCAGCTTAAAAATTTAAATTTATTCACTAAACATATAAATGAAGAAAGCAATTTACGTTATTAAATCCATTGATTTACTTAAAAAATCCCAAGTTACACTATTCGCGTGGGTGGATGACATATTTTATACTTGTTCAAATGAAAAATTCTTCAAATCTAGAGAAAAATAAGAATAAATGTAGTAATTTTTTAAATCAACGATTTATTTGGCCAATTTCCTTCGTCTACCAAAAGTTAATGGATATAGTTGAATCCTTATTTAAAAGGAAAAAAATCTTCCTCATAAAAATCGTGGTTCTTTGCAACACGCTAATATTAATCCTTTTTCTCTAGCTGGAAGAAAAAATCAATTTTCAAGTCAGTTTTCTAGATAAAGTAATAAATTTGATAATGGAAATTTTTGCTTGGCTAAATTTTTCTTTTCTTGAACATGAAATCACAGCTTGCAGTTTACAAGTTGTGTACTTGGAACACGCTCTTTTATGAGAGAAATAGACAGAGATCGAGCAAGATGGCAATTCGATATTAGTTAAACTAGCTATTTTCTGTTTAGTTACACCACAATATAGTTTCTTCGTTGCCTTCAAGCACCACCAAAGTAATATTTACTGTCTGCTCAGCCAGCAATTCAAGATCATTTAATAAAATGTTTCATTTTTATATATTTTTCACATGAGTGCATTCACTTACAAGAAAGATTTTTATGACATTCAAGCCAATGTATAACTATTCTGCATGGGTGGGTATTTTAATGTTCTACGATTTGTTAGAACGATGTAATATGGTTTTATTATAAAGCGAAACTCCTATATTTTCTCATTTCCCCACCAAACTTTCTCCTTATTGCTCCCACCTAGCCGATAAACAAGTGGCAGAGTAAAACGTAAGGAAAACTGTGTTGTTTGTAGTAAACAGGGCACAGCTACCAGGCATGAAAATAAGTGTTTTTTATCGTCACACAATTCTTTAAAACACATTTTGGTGTCACTAATGCAAGAACCAGTATACCACGGTTGTCTAATTTTAGAGAGGAAATTGAAAAATTCTCATGATAAACTGTCTCCTTGATTTTTAGCAACTACTAGAATCTACTACCACACGTACGTAGGTAAGCAATAAAAGGATGGTCACGAAAGTGTAAAGTAAAAGTGGATGGAATCTCATAATGTAATTTTTACTCGTAACGAGCTCATCTATCGTTGCTAAAGACTTGGCTAGGTGCGCGTGTATGTTGACACTGTTGAGTCGAGAATTCGCAGTTACGATAGAATTTAGCAGTATTGCTAATGGTAGGCATCTCATCATGATATGATCGATAAATCCTTTGGAGCTAATTCCATAATAGTTTAGAGAATTCAATTAAAATGACCGCAAAATGACAAATTAATGTATAAATTGCCTTGAACAATATCTAGCAAACAAATTAAAATTTTATCAGAGTACTTACTCTGCTGGGTTTGCTTCGACTGACCATGTATAGCATATTTGTCAATTCGACGGTCATAAGACGAAAACCATGTTCATAGACGAATTACAGGGAGACAAGGGGCGAAAAACAATGTCGCAAGATAAAAGATCTCTAGAAAGATAATTCGTGTTTTTGTATATCGATACATTAGATTTCTCGGAAACGCAATTTCTGTGTCCATTACTGTTGTTTCTCAAAAGCCCTGACAGAGTGCAATTATTGAAGAATCCCGGCAATAATATTTAAGAACCAACCACTCGAAATGGTTCACCAGAAATAGGTACTTTTGTACAAAACTAATCTTCGTGACAGATAGCAGAGAACATTGAATTGCATGCAATATTAATGCATTTAGTGATTTCCCGGAAGCCATGTCCACTAAACTTTCTGCTATCGAAAAGGAAAAAATAAGTAGTACTTTCCTGCTTTATCACACTTGTTTTCCGTGTGAGAAAAAAAGTAAAAGACAACTGGATGTGTATTGCGGTGGTGGTATTTTATTATATGTCTGCCTGCTACGGCTCAACCTCAACTCAACTCAAGCATCTTATTTTTTATTCCTTTGTACGTTCTTTTACTCTTTCAGATATCTGCTGCAATATGTCCTTGTAGCAATTTTTTCTCAGTATAAAAAATCACAATCAGTCACAAGCAGGCGTACGTTTCCCGGAGTCCAGTGGGGAAAAGCCAGAAATGAAACTGGATTGATAAACCATGTAAGGTAGAATTCTTGTGCCAAAAATTCTTGTGCTTTGCTTGAAGCGATGTATGCTTAAGTCACTAGAAATGAATACTTACAACAACCAACCGTTGTCGAAAGTGGCGACGAGAAACGTAATACGTGGGCGCATAAAAATATTAGTGTGTGAAACCACGTAAGCTGTAATAAAGTTTCTCACATAATATTATTATGTATTAAGAAGATGAAGCAATTTGTGCTAAACTATTTGCGGTAGCAGATCAGCTTTCTTCTCACATTTGACTTTTATACTTTCACCTGTTTGTGGATAAAATTTTAAAATTGCATTTGTTGACTGGTAGAAGGACTATGAAATAAGAGTACATGCAAGGCTAAATCAAGAAGCGTTTCTTCGAATAACTAAATAAATATACACATACATACACAATACAAGGCAAAACACAAGGGTAAGAAGTCTGTCGTCATATATTTACGAGATAACTAATGTCATGTCATGGCAAGCTATTGCTATATAATATAAGCACACTGGTACAAACTGTAGCAGTACACATGAGTTGTGCATTAAAAACATGGATCACATGAGAAGTTTGAGGACAGAAAACGTATGACGATAATATGTTTTCTCCTAGATGTGGTCATCCTTTTAGTTTCCCACCCTCACTCATTCCGTCCTCAACACAATTTCTCTTCCGTTTTTTTCTATAGATATACTATACTCTTTTCAGTCGTTTCTGTGTTGCAACTCTCTTTTTTCTCTATCATTCGATTCCCACGTTGCATTTGGCTTGCGAACATTACGGTGACCCACACCATCACCACTATACATACATGTCATCTTGTCGGTTCCATTTTTACATTATTAAAACGATATATAATATATAGTACAAGTGCATTGAGTCCGGCGGATATTTCTTTTGGTTTTAGTAAATCATTGTATGTACATCATCCGATACGTATTATGTACTTCTATACATGTGAATCTCGAATCAATGAATCATTCGTCTTTAAGTCGAGTTTCCCTTTTAGTTTCCCCATGTAGGAAAAATACAGAAATAATATGTACACCCTCTTCATATGATTAACTGATTATATGTATATGTAAGAAAGTGTAACCAACAAAAAACGATACATTACAGAAGTGGAGAAAGTGATAGTCGTGATAATATGGGTGATGGGTGAGCAAATCATTAGGCGACATTGAAAACCACAGAAGTAGTGGAGTGTAACAAAAATGCTGAATCGCATCGTTGAATATGATGTGATGATTATTACAATGAGAAATAACATTGACTTAAATGAATCTACTTGATAGCACCATCAAATTTCGGGATAACTTTTTTGAAAATTTTTGAAAGAAACTTGAAAAGAAATAAGAGGCTCAATTTGTAACATGTATGAAGCTTGTCAACCCTTTCCATTTACCATCAGACTTTTATGAGCGTTTATAACTCTCGCATTATTGGTTTTGAAGTATTCATAGTATAAATAATTTTTATTATTACAAAACTGTGCAAAGTAGATTGAGTATTAGATCATACAAAATTCATTTTGCCAATTTTTACGTAAACATGTCGAAGTAGCACTTTGGAAAAACCATCCAATCTAATATGTGTAGAGTTTTTACATTCACCACCACCACAAGTGAAATGCATCATTGATTCACTACGTACGCTAGGAAAAACATCGGGAGGGGGTTTGCATACGAATGGATGGACTTGACTAGATACAATTTCACAAAGATATTGAAAAACAGCTTGAGGTCACAAACAACTTATGAAAATGACACCAAGATTTTCTAAGCGAAGAGAAAGATATTTCGAAAACTAAATAGATAAACATACATACATATTATACCATTGATGATAAATAATGCAATGCAACTTATGAAGTGATGTGATGATACCTAGTTTTTGGGTAGGACAGGGAGCTTTTGGTTGTGAATTTATGCATGATTTACGAGGTCGGAAATAGATAAGAAGGTATTTATATATCCAGCTACACTATGTACATGTATATGTGTCCGAGAGATTACACAAGATATCTCTTTTTATACTCATCGTCATCGTCAGTGTGATATACGTCTCAATGTTTGCTTTTCGTTCAAGGACACCCCCCGACGAAACTGCGACTTGATGATGATCAAATTTTATGAGGTTTTTGCTTGCTTACTTTCCCTGAAGAGTTGTAGACAGTATACTAAACCGACCGAACATCACAAAGTAAATTCATGAATGCTTGTCAGGATTTAGGTTGACTAATACAAACACTACAATCTTTTGAAGTAGTTAAGCTAAGCCAAATGGAAACGTGTCAATACAACTTTGAAGGATGTCTTCCTCTCTTTGTAAATACATATTCGGTATCATACAAGTGCGCAGAGATATGTATTTATACATGTTTGAATGATTTTATTTATCTTCCATCACGAAAGCTGCTTGCGAACAATTTCCAAAAAGTTGAAAGAATCTCTATCTAACCAGTATTATAGAATATTATGTTCGCATTGCTTACATATGTAGACGGTCAAATATTATCTAAGCGGTGAAAACATTCGCATGAAGCTTTATTTTCACTTTTAAGTCCCTCACAGCTTATTTTCGTTTCATCAATTTCAGATTAGGTGCTCGAATCATACGGATCATTTACATTCTTTTTTTATAACTCATATTTTCTCGCAGGTTTGGAAAACTGTTTCGTTGTGATGAAAAAATGTGACATCATAGTACATATAATGTTTATTTTCCCACAATTTCCAATGACGTTTATTAAATAGGAATCTCAAGTTGCTAAACTGCCTTCTGGAATGGCATTGACGTCGCAACTATTCAGGAATTTCCACTTTCAGCTTTTCCGGAATTTTCAAACTTTAAACTTTATGAAAAAACAAGATTCAAGTACTAGGGCTGTATGTTAAACGTCATGCAATTATCAACATGAGGAGGGGACAAGGATTTACATACTGTGACAGATATCTGCAAATTCAATATATGGCTTAAACTAATGTCTTCATTAATAGAAATGGACAGAAATGTTGGATTATTGTGAAACGAAAAGTAATTACTGAGTGGATAATTGACAGCACTCTAGTATATAGTTCTCGTAGTCCAATGTCCAGTTTATGAGTACCACATGCTCTGAAATACCGACGGAATAAATCAACTTACTCGTTTATTAAATTCACGTCAACTTTATAATTGATCGCAGACTGTAAAATTTACAATTTGCATGCATTATCTATTGTCTATATCCATTTATTCATAAGGCGATATGTATATGCACCTGCAATTATGGAGACCCGACCCAAGATAATCCACCCTTAACGATAAGGATGTTTTACTTATCGGTTTCGGAAGCTGATATGACATGAATCACTTAAATGCAACGAAGAGCTAACTTTTATAAATAGTTTTGAATCAACTTAATGAACATTAATTAATTACAAGTTTGACATCAAACACTGCCCATTATTAATTACCTGTTGTTCTGATTTGCGGAAATCTTTCAAATATTTTGTAAAAATGAAGCTAACACTTCCAACCATCTTTCTTGTTTTTACATTATTCATTGGGAGTTGTGTATCTAATTTGCAATACATAACTCTTTACACTGAAGCTAATCAGCAAGGCAGTAATTTGACGTTGGACACGCATTACGCTAATTTGAGCGAACACAAAGACTTTTTGAGGAACACCTCGTCATATTGTGCCGTTGGATGGTGAGTTAGCAATTGTAGCAAAATGACTAATTAATATTTAAATTTTCATACTCAAACGTTAAACATGTAATTAATTCTTCATTTGACAGGATCGTGTTTTACACAAATTATGACTTTAATCTCCAGGGGGGAGTTGCCTTTCTAATTGACCAAAATGACGATACACCCAAATGTCAAAATAGAATTTTCTCCAACTACAACTCTATGAGATATTTAGGAAACAGGAACTCAGATTTGCCAAGTTTGAGTCTCTATTCAAAAGCAAACTATCACGGATTGGAAGTTTTTGTCAATGAAAACGGTACAGTGTCCGGAGAATTAACATTCCCAGTTCTTTCCTTGGCCACAACAGGATGGGGAAATTATACATTTTACGAAGGTGCTAATTTCAATGGTACATCTTGGTGCGTTCAAAGTACCAAAAAAGTGCAATTAGTAGCACAAGTTGATATAAATTTATCATATATTGGGTCCATCCAAACTGGATGTGACTCAAACTCTACAAAAATAGTTTCGTTGTAATGTATTTAAAATAGACAGAATAAATCTCAATCTGGTAAATTAAAGATAAAAATAACCAAAGCAAATTACATTGTGCCTAAATACATGTTACCAATTAACAGTCTACCTCTGGTTGCTGTAAGCTTATCAGAAATAGAGTCAAAGAGAGGAAACCTATTGTGAAAATGGGATTAAAACTTATAAATAATCTACAGAGTGGTGTCTTTTCGATAATCTGTACAAATTGCATTTCTGTTGAGATAAAAATTAGTCGCAAAAAGTCCTTGCTATTACAATAGTTAACTAACAACAAATCTTTCCTGGAACAAATTTGTGAAGCCAGGGAATAAATCATTATCATCAGATTAGTGGATTTATTTTAGGGAGGGGAATGACAGCTAATTGTATACATACTATATATACACCCAAAACCAAAAACCCCACATGCATGGAAAGCGTAATAATGACTGTGACTCACAACATGTAACAGATTTAATTTCTTTAGTCACTTCACAGAGTATCGCTGATGAATACCCGGTATAATTTCTTGGAATACCATTTTTCCCCAGGAGTAATGATCATTGAGAAGGAGTACGTAACTCCCCTGTAAAATTAAAAAATTGTATGCGATTTTGGGGAAGACGAAATTGTTTCCATCGTCAAAACCCAATGCTTTTTAAATGAGAGCAGGTTGCTAACAAAGTTGTTATGAAGACGAACTCCATGTATTTATATGGAGCTCGATAAAGCATACGAAATTTATACGGTTACGCGATCCTTTTCTAATGATCATTCCTGTTTTTCCCTGACAAAAAAGCTCTTTGGGTTTCGTTTCTTCTTAATTAGTCTTTAATTCCTGCTTCTGGAACAAAATCTTATTCATATCTACGCAGATCTGTCGTCATCCCTTTTTTACGATAACCCAAGAAATTAGAAATACATTATTCTCATGTCAGATCTTTCGATATGCCAGCAGCATCAACACATTGTACCGTAGTATTATTATATGCGCCATGTGGCATGATGGCTTTTCGGCACAACCATGGCCATACCGCAGCAGTCAAGCAATCTTGCAGTGATAAATTCCAAGAACGGATTTGCATCCTTCTCTCTCTCTCTTTCATCCCATATTGCTCCAGCTCATTTTTCTTCCCCTCGACGACGACTGTAATCCAACCACTCCAGAAATTCTCGGAATCCTTGACAAATGTATACGTAGAAGATACGTATATTTTACTTGTGGTACAAGAATATACTTTTATCTCTTCGTTTCATGAAGACTGACAATATCTTTAGGCAGAATTAAGAAGAGAATTTTTCATATTAGGACAGAAAGTTGTAAGTTAAATCTAAGAGCAAAGTAAAATTACAGGAAATACGTCGGAACTGAGAGAGGTTGTTTTGGTAGAAATAAGGAAATTATTTCTGTATTTTCTTTTTCTTTGAAACCTTCAACAACAATTGTGTGTGTAATTTCTTACGATTGTTGATTACTGATATGATCTCCAATCTCGACATAATTCAAGCCTCTACTGAGAAATGTAAGAAACTTGGCAGTGCTGTCGTACATTTGTAAGATCTTAATATTACTTTGCCCCTGTTTGGGTAATTAGGAATTGGTCCAGTGTACTTTGAATTGTTATCATAAAATATTTTATTCTCTACTTGACTACTAGTTGTGCCCAAAAATTCTACCCTTTCATTCAGCCAACTACTGATGTAATGCCTGGTACTTTTAAGTGCGTTCAAAACTGTAGTACCTCATACAATATTATTTTTGTTCCGAATTTCAAGTACTTATTCATTTCACATTTCCAACATGAAACCGGATGTGACCAAGAAATGTTATCACCCGCTGAGGTTTACGCCACTTATCTGTAATATATGGACTCATTTCTGCTAACACGGATAACACATTTTGCAGTTTCCTCAAGAAAATAGTACCGCATATGAAGCGGACACCATCAGTCAAACAACTAAGGCAAGGAAATGGCATAAGTATTTCATCATTTTACTGCTTTATTTTGATGTGATCATCTAGAAACCTATCTCGGGGGAAAGTACCTCCGCTTCCCCTACCAATTCTATGACTCTCTTATCCAAAAAAAATTCAAGCATCTCGTAAGTCAAACTCTCATTCTGTTTCGATTCGCCAACTAAAGTCCCTAAGTACACTTGTCATGTTGCGTATGTTGTACGTAGTACGAACCCAGTGCGTATGTGCTCTTAAACCTCGTTGATCTTCATGACGCAGTGATATCCTACGAAGAAATCATTTTATTATTACAAACGTAAAACGAAATTTCTTCATATCAGATGTTTTAACTTAAGAGGTCATAATATTTGACTTCCCTCAATTGAAGTGGTCTTTTATATCGACTATATCCGTATTTTTATTCCTCCTTTTATTGCCAGCCTACGTACACACACAGATAAAAGGACTCATGATCCGTGCAAAATAATATAATTTTAAGACAGAAAATGGTATACATAAAGCTTTTGACGATAATAATGGAACGAACAGAGATTCTTTCATCACTAAAACCAGAGTTTGTGTCCCCATCTAAAGACATAAGAAAACGCAGCCTCCACAAGGCTTACATTGATTATTATGAGCCATTTGTACTCACCACATAGTCAGTTATAGATAGCAATAAAAAAGGGTACACATTACACTCGTTGTACATACAGTAAGTGTAATTTTACACTTACTGTTTTAACAGGCTTTTATATTTCTTGTTTTTACTTTTTAGCTTGATGCAGCAGTCAGCAAAACTGTTTTTATTTTATGGGGTCATCATAGAATATACATAACTACCTCACGTTGAGGAGGATCCCCAAACTTTCACTTTTCATTCTGTTAAGTTGGCTGTAGGTTTTTTCGTTATTATACTTCAACCCTGGAAAAGTGTTCTTATAAATTGCTTCACTTACTTTTATAATATGCCATATGTATACAGTACCTTTGATAGAATAAAAAAATGGCAAAAGTATCTTCACAAAGTGAAGTCAGGAGCTGTCTCGCGTGTGCCCGTGAGAATATTCATACACCGAAAAAACTTCGTGTTTATCAGTAACCACCAAAAGTCAGGCTATGACAATTGCTGATGTCTTTTTTAGCCCTGATATCAGAAAGGGAGAATTTAGTCAATGCATACAGTTGATAGGGGTATAAGATTTGATATAAAACATAGTTTTAGTTTAAATGCTTAGTTGGCTGGTCTAAATCTCGGAAAGGTGAAGTGTAAAGGGAATTACGCAGGTACTCGTGATGTATACAATCAATTTTTGCCGGCATACGTAGAGGCTTTATAATGTAGACATTTTATCGCGGTTTCTTTTGATGGCATTTCAACCACTTTTCCTCATTCAGACAACCAAAAAAACCATTCAACCTTGTTACGACTCCATAGAGTTCCGTTCCATTGTTCCTAGCTTTTTCCTCTTTTTTTCTTGCTGCTCCCAGTGAGCAGCAACGAAGCAGTGTATGCATGCAGGGCGTGACGATACTCAAGTAATGGTCAATGGATTCATTACTTTTGTAGAAATAAAGTGAAGAATGGGATTTCTTTGATGGTTGAAGCTAAAAATTAATTGCACTAGTGCTAAAATAAAACAGAAGATAAGATGAAAGTTTTTTTTCGGGGGTTACTGAGTAGTTGTTGTTGAGATCAAGCGCTTTATCGCTCAACCAAATCTTGCTTTCTCATCCATCTAACAAGTTGGGTTGTAGTTGTGAGTGTGAGAAGGTGATGTCACTTTTAGATGGTACACGTCCTTAGTCCGTAATGACCATATCGGGTTAATTCTGACTTTTTGCTGTGCATTGCGTTGTATGTTGAAATGTTGTGTTCCGAAAAGTACACTTACATTTTTCTAGGCTACAATGTGGAATTACAACCACAAGAAACCCATGCATTTATCTCTTTTGCATTTGAAAACTTTCTCTTGAGTCATAAGTGGAAGTTTGAAAATTATAAAGCATGTTTTGCACAGGTATATAATAATAATAGCAGTGATTTAACTAATGTACGTTATGTATTCAGATTTTGTACAGATTAACCATAAATGATTTTTAGCATTCTAAACAGGACGTGAATGATTATGTTTGCTGATTATTGTTCTATTTGGTATAATCAGGCATTGTTTTTTTAGCCTCAACTAGTCAAAATTATAGGAGAACGATACAAAGTTGCGCAGATATATTTCTGTGTTTATGACCCATTTACTAATATACCAGTCAAATCTATTTCTTAAAAAAACACAAAGATTGGTATGTCCTCAAAAGAAAATGTTTTTACAGAAATTTGATTTAAATTGATAGTTTGTAAGATGGTGCTTTCGCCACAATTCAAAAACATTTAATTTATTTCATGCACACAAATCTTTACACAAACTTTGGTATAAAAGCAACAATTTTTAGTATAAATTTATTACTCTTGGTAGTCTTGTTTTGTTCATACTAAGTGCTCGTCTAAAGCAAAAATGATTGTTAATTCAAGTATCTCATTGATTCCTAAAATTGTAGCCCATGCATTTTTCTGGGGTGGCTGTCCACACAAATGGGACAAGCGTCGGGGCAAACTGAGAGTCACCAGAAATATTTACAGTTTAACAAGATGGCAGTTTTCCACAATCATGCTCGGTATTTACGTAATTTACCTTCTATATCGCTCTGTATACTCTTGGCTAACAGGGCGGCCTATCATGGAGTACTGTTTATGCGTTCACTTGCTCTGTGCTACCTCAATTGTATTAACAATGCATGTGTTGACCCTTACAAGAACAATTGAAATGGCAGCATTAATCAATTCAGCTCTACGTTATCAAAGATGGTTTATAAGTAAGTTAAAAAAACATTCTGGGGCACACTGCAACTGTTATTAATTATGAATGATTTTCAGAACGTTACGTTGATCCATACACCAGAGACACAAAAATGGAGGCGAAGGCAGGACTGTTTGAAAGCGTACCTAAGAAGTTTTACCGGTATATACATTTATTCACTGGGACGTTGTTGATAATATACATTCGGAACCCATACGATTACATATTTGTTTCGAGCATTCTCCCAGCAGAAGCACGGAACATTATGTCATTGATTATTGTGGGTTTCCTAATCTTATACAACGCTTACGTTGCCCTCAGTCTTATATCCTTTTTTGGAGTAATTTTCATTTATCCTTTGTTGATTGTTCGAGAGACAGAAGCACAGCTTTATCTTGACACAAAGTATGTTCATTTACTTATTACATGTATTAAGAAATATTTCACACCATTTCAATTAACATGAATTACAAATGGATTATGTAGATTTCACTACTGGACAATCCCTCGACTTCGAACCACAGAACATCTAATACACAACTACCGAATTCTTGCTTATTTCATTCGTTCAGTTGATAATATCTTCAGTGATTTTCTCCTGCCATTTATAAGTATTATAACACGAGCCGGTATTTTTGACGTCTATATGCTAATACAGTATTTATCCAGAATGACCCCGCTCATGTGTTTAATGAGTGTAACCTCATTTTTGGCTATATTTTTGACAGGATTTTCAATGTTATTCTTGTGTGCATCTGTTACTAATGTCTCAATTAATGTACGAAGCTCCTGGTCGAGTTACTTTGCATTACAGAGTAAGTTTTTTGTTAAAAAACGTGATTTAAAATTATGGACAACTTTCCGTAGATCGTGTAAAAAATTCGGAGTTCAAGTGGGAAAAATTTACGTCATAAAATCACATACAGTTCTTACGATATCTGACTTGATCATTTCAGAGGTGGCTAGTCTCCTATTAGCGACAAGCAATGATGGGAAAAGTATTAACATTGTTTAGAACCATGATTGATAAACAAAATGCTGGTACTAAATCTTTATGCATATATGTTGTGAATTTTGAAGTTAAATTATGAATACGCAACAAATGACTTGAAGAAATGACTTGACTTGAAATGACTTTTGATACTTCACTTTTTCGAACCCTGGCATACCTTACAATCAAAGTATTGCTGAGATGCCAATGTAATGTCATGTCACATAACACATATAATGCATGAGATGTTAGTTGTCAAGTTATTATTAGAGCGGAATTAATTTTCCTTTTTTTGCTTCGAACGCTCGAAATGATAATCATACCCGTAATTTGGGGGTGTTTGCGATTCGCTATTACACAAAAATACTGTTATTATATGGACATATATGTATACGTAAACCTAAAAAACAATAAAATGTATCCTTATTATTATAATCGCATGCCATCACGTCCTCCGTCATAATCTCCCATGTAATATACATATATATGTATTTCATTGAATAACACTATAATCATATATCGTATAGTCGTTTAAAGCTGTACATGTACCATCATTACTACTACTACCACCGCAACCCCCTTACAAAAATATAGGCTTATCTTATCTTAAATGGAATTTTTATTTCTTTATCCCTTCATTTGAATGGAGAAAACTCAGCAGGAGTAAGCGAATCAATGCAATAGTACAGCCAGGAAAGAGAAATTTAAGTAAACATACGTATTTGTTTAATTTAAGTCTTGAGTAGAGATATTTTGACGATGTAAGGAGAGTTGAATATATTTTATGTTTATACAACAATTTGTGCATTGAAGTGTATGAAGAGGTAAGAAACGCAATAGTTGAGAGAAATCCAGCGATAATATATCTTTACTAGAACCGCATGGGCGCAAGTTATATGAAATATAAAAGAGAAAGGCTGGAAATCAACAGAAAAATTATGCTTTCAAGTCGATGTGAAGTTAAAGCCTCATTTCTTGCTAAAGAAAGTGAAGAAAGGCACAGACGAACAACATATCCGCTTTAATAATGAGAATAGAGCTGTATAACTGAATGGTATCTTATTTACCGATATAGGCATTACGGTCATAATATAATACTTCCACTCTCCTCACTCACTCGGAGAAAGTCATAATGGTGATATATTTTATGCAATGTTGGTTTTTAGTCTAATAGTCTGAAAGGAAGAGTGAATGAGGCTGCTATTACCTTGCATGCTTCACTATTTACTCAAGGATATGATGACAAAAGGGAGAATCGCATGTATTTGACAGATTTTTATGATGAGGAGAATAAGGAGACGAGAGAGAAGAAATGAGGGTGCTTGCATACTTGCCTACACCACATCTTACTTACATTTTGACTGTATGTGGTGGTGATGATGTGTGTGTGTGTAAAAATGCTCGTCATGAGTTTGCAAGATTACAAACTACATGAAAATGATGATGCAGCCAGAGAAGATTTTTATAGGATAAGAGAAAATTCAGTGTTAACTTCATATGTAGTTTATAGTACGCCAGAATTGTAAAAGGAGCACATTTATCCTCAAATGACCATGATAGCATGAATTTCTTGAGAGGAAACCCTTTTAGTACAAGGAAACAGTTTTTATATGCATGCTATTATAGTGTTATGGAGTAAGTGAAATAAACGAGATGACAACTGAAGTGATGCCATCATCAGGCCATTTTACTAGTTTTTACATATTCTACAAGTTATACATTTTTTTTGCTTTTTAAAGAACCATTTTTACATACGTACTTTCCTGTCTTATGGGTTATAAAATCTTTTATGTGTGACTATGTATTTTTTGTGTGCTCAAATGTTACATTCGAATGCAATTTAAAATGTAATAAAATATTTAGTATTTCGAATTACTATCAAAACTACAATGCATATGTACTACATAAATAATCCCTAACCCATTAAGAACTATAAAGACATTTTTATTCACAATTCAACGCAGATGCCATGTAAAGTCTTTAAAAACCTACTTCTTATCTAAGGATTAAAAGTTAGAACAAGACAAGAAGGGACATGGAAAAGGCTTTAAGAGCAATGTTATAAAATGTTATCTTAGCTAATATTTCAACGTGTTTAAGAGATATGAACAAAGTTTAGTGTCACATGATGTTTAAACAAGAAATCTAGCTAACTATTAGAGAGATAAATGTTAAAGGATTTTTACAAATTTTCGAACTATAACCAATAATTTATTGGCCAATCATGAAAATATAATCAAGGATTTGTGATAGTGATGAAAAGCGCCTATATAGACTTGATTCTTTTCTAGTGCTTCAGTGTTTCTGTATTTGTATGCATATAAAAAAAACTAGCTTAAAATGAGATAAAATGAAGTTTGGATACACTTATGTAAATATGCTTCACATTTTTTGTCAAAACTGCTCCAACGATTAGCTAATCTTAAATGTCAGAGGTGGGCTCAATCACTGTGCAAAAGAATGATTTGTTAACTTCAGGTTTTTGTGAAATCTAGAATTAAGTGCATCCAAAATAAATTATAATGCACACATCACTTGTTCTTACTTTGCTTTGTTTCTGCATTCCTTGTGTTTCTTACAAAGCTTAATATTACAGAGAGAAACTTGGTGCTATAAATGTTATTCGCATGTTTGGAAGCTTACATGCATAAATTCATACGTTCGTTCAAAATCAGAAGATCGCATTTTTGGATCGTAGTACTTTATATGATTCTCCTTTTTTTGTTTTATTCCATTCTGTTTGTGTTTCAGATTTCGCACCAAACGACGACTTGTAAGTAGTATATATGTTAGCAAAAAGTTTGAGTTGCGCCTAATCTAATTAAAGTTAATTAAGATAATGCATTTTGCATTTTACCAAACTCATCATATACACATCATAATTTTAACTTTCAGAATTTCAGAATACGCCTTTTTCGTCATCTAGGCATGCTTACTTGTTTCGCCACACGGGTTCACATGCATAATTTACATATATTCAACGGACATTAAGACTTATACGTAGATATTCAAAATAATATGTGATAACCGATGGTGTTCCAAGCGGTTAAGATAATACTATGAACTGGTTACTTCACTTTTGCTGGATTTGGTCATCAATTCACTTTTACCGCTTGGAACACCATCGGTTATCACATTTGGAGGCTCTAGCTAACCCAGTACAAGGAACCACATCATGGAGAACACAAAAAGGACTTGTGAGATAAGAAAATCAGACTTGGAAAGTGCCATCGCATTTGCCCAGACGCTTCTTGGAGAAGAAACTCCTAACGTTGCTGCAGTCCAAGGATCCCTTCCACGCGTGGCAAGATGTCAGAAACGCTACCTGGATGCCAGCGATTCTTACTTGGATAAAATGCTCAAAAACAACGTCGAGGAAGAAGAAATTACCCAAGAACAACTGGCTCAGAGCACGCTGTATGGAGACACCGAGGCTCTCATGCTGAAGATGGAAGAGCTGATTATTGAATTGAAAATTAAATCAAAACCGAAAGAAGATGATGAGGCTTCGCTGACTGGAAGTACTGTCCGAAGTCAAACTCATCATCGACTGCCAAAATTAGAGTTGCCGAAGTTTGGTGGAGAAGCCAGGGATTGGTTGGCCTTCTGGAGCGCCTTCAAGACCGTCCATGACGATGA
>JAQFZH010001233.1:0-23011 GCA_034695485.1 Entomobrya nivalis
TTTGCAATTTCTACAAACAATACTCATTTTTGGAGTGATATGATCCTGTGTCGAGCATTAGGAAATATCAACGAAAAATATTTTAGGAAAGGGACTGCATATAATCATTAGATAAGACAGAATTCAAAGAAAAAAATGTATGCAAGTGGCACGGTTATATGAAAACAATGCAGTTTCCCTTTGAAAGAAATCTCATAATTCTTTAATATATTGCATGACATAGATAGTATTATGACACACGACAGCAACATCATTGGAATGCGATTAGTAAAAACAAAGCACACACCTAACCGATGGGGTTAGGGGAGAAACACGAATTTGTTTAAATATATGCTGTGGTCGGTAAATGTAAATTTTTTACTTCCACTTCCAGGAAGCCGGCAATACCACATGAGTGCACATGCAAAACTAAGCCCACCATTAGTATACATACAATACGCACAAGACTCAAAATAGCAAACTAAATTGCATAACAGAACATAAGATAACGAGCCCAGAAAAAATAAATACAAGCTCACTTAATAATATTATGTATGATGATTATAAAAAATAAACAAGAATTAAGGCACACAGGATCAGCGTAATAGGACAGTGCAAAAAAAGAGGGTTGAGTCAGTGAGTAATAGGGAGCATGCATCTCTGATGAGCTGACATCCGACCGGAAGTTCACATACATTCGTTTAGGTGTTTTTTTTTCCCTTTTACGTGTTTTAGTAAATGAAACGGTCCATCACTGTCTGCTTCAGGTCAAGCCCCAGAACTCAAGCATAGCAGTCAGCTTTATTAGAAGCCGATGCTAGTCAAAATATATGTCGCATGATGACTGGATATTTGAATTATTTGATACCGTTATTTATAACATGGCGTAGGTATGTCACTCTGTCTAGTCTCACATTTAGTCTAAAAAAGGTAATAATAAAAAGTATAATTACCTGGAACAACTTGTGCTACAGGGATCCGATCATATTGGTCCTAAGCGGAATTTTCCTCAACACAGCAAATAAATGATATACTTTTAGTTTAATTAAATCACAAACAATACCATCCCGAATATGTACTGTGTTCAGGGTGATCTAATACAATGATATTGAAAAGAGAAACTACACAAAACCGAAATCAAACTAAACCGTTCTTTAAAACGTTTAAAACAATGAGTATTTTATCGCTTTTCATCGAACCAACTGTTGACTGTACTGTTCACAATTGTAAAGTAAGCACTGAAATGCGGAATATAGTATTTTCTTATTAGAAAATAGTTTTCCACATGTCAACGCAACACAAGTGTCAAGAAAGGATCACCGAAATAATGCAAGACGTATTTGTTTTAGATTCGTTCATGCAATAGAGTGGGATTAAAAGAAGCTTTAATAATAATTAGGCAAACAAACTTCACAGATTAAAATGATTTATACTCTTATTACACAAGACATCATTGTTTAAGGGATTTTCAAAAACAAACAATTAATGCACAATTGTATATGGTTACACTATTTTAGCAAGCCATGCAGATAGACAAAAAGGTAAACGCATTGAAACACAAACTTTGTAGAACGGACTACGTTTCGCTCTTTCACGTTAGACGCTCAGATGTAAACTGAAGAAAGGGTTGGTAGTGATGCAGCGTGGTGGCCTGGCCTGTCATTTCAAGCAGTGGTTGGTGATGGTGATGATGTGATGTGGTGGTGGTTCTTTTGCAGTGAAGTAATTTACTAAAAGTGCTGCACTCAACTGAACAGCGCATATAAAAAAACCAACGCTTGTATACATTCTATGTACTTTTTTAAAGTATCAAAGTATCATGCATACATGATGAATAAACGGTGGTGAATATGACAGGTAATGTCATCTATCAGTAAATTAAAAATACTACGTTGAATTTGTCAACTGACGTAATCTTCGATGAGATGCAGTTGTAACTCGTTTCTATAATTTCTTGAATTTTATCGTTTTACAATTACATCATGGCTATAAAATATAATATGACGATTATATTATCAATTATAAAAATCATATTATAAATGATAAATTTATAAATTAATGTTGTAATGGCTCCATTTAACTAATTTGTGATTTTGACGAATAAAATTTTTCAATTAAATTCTACCTTCGACAATGTGTGATGAGTGATGACTAGTTAGTTCTGAACGATTGTAATTTTTCTGGTTTAGTCGAAATAGTCGTATGTTGACAACGCTCTTGTCTCATTTCACCCCAAATGTTCCATCAGTATTTTGGAATCGCATGCTCATGATCAAAAGTCATTTTGAAATCTAAAATAAGGCATGTTTTAATTGCATAATTAAGTTTTAACACGTTTTCACTGACAAAATATTATGATAGTTTTTCATTTCTTGTTTTTACTGCAAACACCTATTCCTATTACATCTGCTCTGCTGAACAAAGAAAAAGAGTCCTCAGCAATATTCAATTCAAACCAAATGACTAAAATATGTCATGACTCGTGATGCGCAGTGTAGCAGTTGGATGTACTTCCACAGCACAACAAGTGATGAAATATGTAATGTTTTGAGCGTAGGGTTTAGGGATAGGGGATAGGGTAGAACTGCAGCTGGAATAGAAGCTATTGCCAATCCATCCGCACGTAAAATGTCTACACATGTAGGTGTACGTCTGACATCTGAGCAAAAAGTACATCAAAATGTTTCACCTTGATGAGTAGTAAAAATTTATGCATGGAAATGATACAAAGTTGTTTTTCACTGCTAATACCGTCCATGCTTCGTCCGAATCTTTTAATTTGGCCCAAAGTTCCAAATAATAAAACCACTGCTTCATTTCTTAATCTTGTTTTAATTGAAGTTACTTACTGTCGCATTTTACAACTCACGTAACAGAGTATCCGGATACATTAAAGTGTCAAGCATTAATCAGTTAAAAAGAGTCTTGTGAATATGCATACATTTTGTGCATAAACATATTATGAAAAAAAGAAAAATATTACTTGTTCAATACTGTCATAAAAGGTCAGGGAAAGTAGTAATTCTGAAAGAATAATTTATTCTTTATTCACTACACTGGTTGTTGTGTCGTTCGCATAAACCGTTATTTGTTTTGTGATACGGGTAGCATAAACTTTTTCTTTTGAAAAATGGAGTTTATAAGCCGTCGGGAATTGGATCATGTAATGAAGGAAGTAAGGAGGCTTACTAATTTCTTAACGGAAACATTCGGTAAGCACGGCGAAATACGCGTTTGCTTAATATGCGTGCACAATTGGTTAAAAACTGAAAGTGAAATTATTTATAACTAGCTCATCATAATTACAACGAACACGTTTTGTACAAGTTTTTACATATTGTTCTTTACAGGATCCAAGTTTATCAATTTTGAACGAGTTGATGACGACATAATGGAAGTAGAACACGGATTCGCAGGAACGG
This sequence comes from Entomobrya nivalis, assembly GCA_034695485.1. NCBI lineage: Eukaryota > Metazoa > Arthropoda > Collembola > Entomobryomorpha > Entomobryidae > Entomobrya > Entomobrya nivalis. The sequence goes on from JAQFZH010001233.1 coordinate 3,402, forward strand.
ACAACAATCCTTCTAAAAGTACCAGTATTACAAATCAGGAAGCAGTTGTGGTAGTAGAAAGAAACAAAGGCATGTTGAATACTTTTACAGTTTATATATTATTGTCATTTGTCATTTTTATAATTTTTTTACATGCATGTGCGAGTTTGTTTGTATTTACAAATATGTATGATAATTTATTTTCACAGATCCATTAGATGATCCAATAGTCGTTTCAACAAGGTCGTTAAATATCGACAAGGCTTTGGACTCCTTGAGCCGGGAAGCGAACACTGCTTCAATTTTTCTTACAGACAAGGTTTCTGTTTCTAACATTCCAGCCGTTACAGCATCAGTACCCCGAACTAATTACGGATCAGAAGAAGCCTTAAAAGAGTGTACGTTAGTTTCGTAGTTGTACGGTGAATCCAAATTCATTATATGAATGAACACCATTTATTTACAAGTAAAAACTTTGAATTTCAGCTTTAGATAACCTTTTTGGAAGGGATAGCGGTCAAACAGGTTCGCAACCCCAGTCAGCCTTAATAACAACTAAAGGTCCATCACAGCTTAAGACTTTTCCCACTCCATTTCATTTAAGGGGACGCTCATTATTTCACAGGCCGTCCTGTGTCACCAACAAAAAGTCCAAGGAAATAGATTGTCCACCAGATGACGTGGCCCCTACGGTTGGTGTTGCAACTATGGATGGAAATCAAATTCCATGTAAACGTTCACGTGCAGTTACACTTCCGTCTTTCAAATCCCGAAATCGGTCATTATCGCTCCAGCTGCAGCCAACTCTCACTTCACAGGGAAAAAGTTCAGAATTGCTAAATAGTACAAATGGAAAAAGCATGAACCCTGAAATAATTCAATGTGATTTATGTAGTTTATTTGTATATTCTTCTCAACTAGACAACCATATGAAGAATCATTCTCTCGTTGAAAGTAAAAGTTCGGAAAAACCAGCTACACCTGTTCTTAGTAAGACCAAAATATGTCCAATATGTAGTTTAGAATGTAGTGATTATGCGATATATGAACAACACTGCAGCGACAGTCATCCTAATGGAGGCTTTCCCTGTCCGATTTGCAGTAGAAAGATGAGTTCTAAACCGAAACTAAGACGGCATATGACCATTCATCGAAACTTGAAATTCGAATGCAACATTTGCGGAAAGGCATACAATCGAAGTGATAATTTAAACGCGCATTATAAAACGCATCCAAGTAATGAGAAATGTACCATATTTCATTGTAATACATGCACTATGGCATTTGCATCTAGAATAGGAAGAAATAAGCATATTGCCATTGCACACCCTGATAGCCCCTCTGTGCTAAGCGACGACAATGACAATAGTCAGGAGGATGAAAGCGAAACTTCGCCTGCCAGTCATTGTGAAGCAATTTTAGAACCAGGTTCTGAAAAGATTAAAGTTGAAAATTCCTTAATTGATCCTGAGATAGAATTTGTGTATGAAGGGGATGACGACGATGAATAGTATAGAATATAAACTATTTCAATTTTCCCAGCGTTTCCATTGCTGTCGATTCTACTGTTTTCGTTGATAACTGTTCAATTGGCCATCAAATGCATACATATATATTTACATACATTTCTGGATATAAATTGGTTATCTAGCTGATTATTGTACTACACATTTAATCAACCGAAATTAAAAATACATACAAATTGTATGCAAAAATCTGTATTGTGTTTATAATATTTATTTAACATCTGATAAACTTGAATGTAACGATCTAATATAGGCAAACATGGAAATATTTGGGATGCATATGAATTTTTAAGACGCCACACGATCAGTGCTCACGACTTATTCTGTTCACTCGGGATTAGTGGTGGATTTTCCAATTTGCTCTAAAACGTAAACTGTGATGGCGATGTTAAGCACTTCAGCAAAACATCTTCCGGGGTAACAGGACCGTCTGTAAGAAATGGACACTTGTTATAGTATTCAATAACAGATAATACGGCTTTAATAAGATTCGTTTTGCAAAAATAGCTGTGTACCTAAACGAAACCAGTCCGCATTTCCTGCATCCTTTCTAGCCGCATAAATAGCATTTTTGAAAGCAAATAATACGGCAATACTTGAGCATAATGGTGGTTCGCCGGTAGCTAAAATTAATTGATATATAGTCAATTACGTTACTGGAATAAATTTTTTTTAAAAATAGCCTATTTTTACCTTTGGATCTCAAGATTCCGATTGGATTTGGTGCGTTTTTTAGAAGAGTTATCCTAAGGTCTTCGGCGATGTCTTTTGGCAATGGTGGTTTGTAATTCTATTGAATATGGATTTTTACGCAAATAAAATTTCTTCCTGATTGGGAATTGTATTTACTATAACATAAATAAAAACTCACCCAAGTGTTGTAAGTCATCAGTGATAAGGGATCACTACTGTAGACAAGTTTCTCCAGCGTCCACAAACCTTAAAAGATGAAATGGTAAGTGTTAGGTTTAATTTGTAGTCATGCAATGTAGCCAAGTGCATACAATAGTAAGTCAATCCGATGTAGATGAAAGTTTTGGCTTATTAACTACCTATTCCCATGACCAATGCTCCCTCGACCTGGCCAATATCAATCTCCGGGTTTAGACTTTTTCCAGCATCCTCAATAATGTCCACTCTTACTATCTAGAAAAGTCAAAACCCATTCCAGTTATCAATTCATACATATATTTGATAATAAACAGGTAATGGACTTCTAATATTTGATTGAATTTGTCAAGTGTAAGTACCTTGCTTTCACCAGTTAAGCAATCAATTTCCACCTCAGTTAAATTCACCACCCATATATCATAGCTGCTCAAATTATCCTGAGGTACTGGCCTTCAGGGTCATAAGGAATAATTGGTATGGTACAATATACTTCAAATCGCATTATTGCACTATGTCTGATGTATAGTAGTAAAAAACTTACATGTATGTATTACAGAGACTCAATCCAGCATTGTAGCAGAGCTTAACGAGCTGTTCCCATGTAGCTTTTTTGGCTCTGTCCTTGATTGGCTTCATTCTCTCATTTAAAATTTTGCAGCACATTAGAGCTCCCTACTCAAAATAAAATAAGTTATCATGTACATAAGTAGTAAGATGACAGATGAGTGACTATTTAACTGATACGAGTATATAAAAAGGATCATTACAAAAACACAAAGTTCACTAGTAACGGAACCTCCAGTGGAGTCCGCGTTTGGAGCAATAAGATTGTTGGCTGGTTTCACTTTTACTTTTTCAATGGGTATTCCCAACTCAAATGCAACAGCCTGGGCAACCTGTTTAAATGCATGTCGTCTTTAAGTACTAATATTATCATTGAAAAACTATAAAATTGAAGAAGGATGGCATACTTTTGTATTCAAGCCCTGTCCACATTCAATTCCGCCGGTGGATACGGATACAGTTCCGTCGTTTTTGTAAATGGCAACTAAAGTTGGAAATCTTGTGGAGCCAAAATACTCCAACGGATAACGCATTGGAACTAATGCCATTCCCCTCTTTTTCCATCTGTTAGCCTACAGTTATGTACAAAATCTACGCTTGTACATGACATACTGAGAAAATTATATTCATTCTCATAAAACGTTTACATACGCTGTTAAAGTCATCAATGAACTTTTGTCTTTTTTCAATACTTCCACTGATTTTTAGCTCCTCAATCATCCTTGGAATAAGATTTTCTCCAGCAAACTTCTGCTCCTCTGCTGCAATGATCGTGTCCCCTTTCTTGATTGCATTTGCCATTCGAACAGCAAGTGGGTCTTTCTTGAGAGCAAATGCAATGTGTTCCATGATGTTTTCTATAAGGGCAATCCCAGGAGTGCTGCCTGTGAAATGTATTATTAGTATTAGTATATAGACATGATTATTAGACCTATATTTAGTTAGTTATTTATTAAAACCGAATTGTTTTGGCACCTGGAGCTCTGCACCAAGTATTTGATGGCGTATTGGTACTGATATTAACAGGAGTTACTTGCCAATCTTTTGCTTCGTAAAGTGATTGCAGGTAAGAGAGTGCCACTTCCGCAGTTTCTTCTCCAGCTTTCGCGCCTGTATTGCAGAATATTTTACCCTTGAGTCCCAAAATCTTACCACCATCATCGACATCAACCTGTAAATGTATTATATAGGAAAATACGTGGTAATTAAACTGTTAACAACTTCCAAAAATTTAATTTAATCGTTTTCAAAATTTCAGACCTCATATTTCATTAAAAATGGGGCTCGCTTTCCAACCATCTTCATGTTTGTTTCCAGGTCGAGCGCTACTCTTACTGGGCGATTTGTTACATGCGCAGCAAGTGCACAAGCGCATGCAATTTGAGTAGCACGTGTAATTTTACAACCGTATGCACCACCCAATCGTCGAACGGACAAGTTAATCCTTTAAAGAGAAAAACAGGTACATATGCAAATTTTGCAAGCATTTAAAGAACATTTAATTGCATAATGCGAACATAAACACTACTACGTACTCATTAGCGGGAATTCCAAGTGTTGACGATATTGCACTTTGCACCAGATCCATCCACTGCGTTGATGAGTACACGTCCATGCCATCCTCAGTGGGAACACAAATCGTCACATGGGTTTCCATTTGGAAATGGTACTGAGAGCCGATTTGGAATTCACCAATGATTTTATGAGTGCCAGAAAGATTTGGAGGTGTTTCTGTATAATTTTTTTTATTACTTTTGATGGTCCAATTAATGGTTAGTGGGCTATGAAAAATAAATGTTATTATTAAAAATACCATTGGAAGCCGTTGGTTCTTGACAAGTGACCTCTTTCTTATCTGTTTCAGCTTCAAACAGTACATCTTCCAAATCAGCAGTTCCTTTGGAGACGTTGGAGTATTTTACTTTAACAAGTTCCACAGCCTGAAATGCAATATCTCGGCTTTCAGCGACAATCAATCCAATTGGTTGTCCTATGTATTGGACTTTTTCGTTTGCAAAAACCTGATTGAATTTAAAAACCACATTAAGGTACATATAAAGAAATATCATGATTTTCTATAATGGATAAGGATAATACAATGAATGTAAAGAAAGGGTTCATCAAAATTAAAATTACTTCTTCCGCGTTTTCAGCATAAACCATGTAGTTATTTATTCCTGGAATATCTGCGGCTTTGATAAATTTTATTACTCCTCGAAGATTCTGTATTAAAAAAATATGGCACTCAGTCAGAGTTATAATTCATACCCGTATGCTAATAATGTAACGAGTAACGGTAAATAGTAAATTAAAAATCACAATTGACATACTTCGGCCTCAGATGCATCGATTTCTTCTAAGTCCGCTTGAGCCACTGTGCTCAGCACAAATGCACCAAAGAGTTCTCCATTGCTTGGGTTTATATCATTGATGTACTCGGCCTCCCCTAAACCAGAAATGTAACGGAAATCATTTTGTTCGTTAGAAACATTCCGTAAATAACCTAAGTAATTAAATTTAAATCTAAGTAAATTTGATGTTTCCCTTTTACCTGACACTTGGGGAAAGGATTCCAACTTTAAAATAGGCTGGTTAATTGGCCAAGTAGTTTTATCTGTTTCATAAGTTTGCTGACCACGAGTGACATTTCGCTTGATATTTTTGCCCCCGCTTCTTACTCTACCGTTGGAGTCAGGTCCCAGTATCCAAAGGATTGTCTATGAAACCGGAAACGATCAAAGGGATGAATGCTTTATAACAATATGTATGCATGGAACCTTTGAGATCATATGATTGAAACATACCTTGTACAACAATGTTTGAGTAAGACGTTTCCTATATGCTTGTGATCCATCAGGGGGCCTGGAATCTGGTTTAATTTCCCTGTCCAAAGTCTGCATTGCTCCAGTTAGCACTGATGAATCCCGAAGCGACTTGTTAGTTAAAAATTTCTCCGTGTCACTAGCGTGTACCTTTCCAAATAATGACAAAGCATAAACGCTATTTTATATTTGTATATCTTTAATTTTGATTCAACTTTGTTGAACGTATTTCTCGATTTATTTAAAAACGTACGAAGTCATCATTAATACCGCCATAAAGAATGTTCGGATCTCCCTTTACAGTATAGTTGTCTTTTTTATCAACTTCCATGCAGAATGCAGCGTTGACATAAGCATGTGCGTTTTGGAAGCGTCTACTGATCTGAAAACAATTAATTTTTAGGAGTTATTATTCCATACAATTTTATCCAAAATACAATTAGCCAGTAAAATATTATATTTACCTTGAAACTTTTATACACATGGTTATTGGTCAATTGTTTCAAGTTAACAGATATGATAATCTTTCCTGTCATATCTGTCTTAAGGAAGTCTAGCATTGGCACTCGGGAAATGGAGTTTGGCGATGACGCTAAATCATGAGAACATTCAAACAATATATTTTCGGCAAGATTTGGTGATTTTTAAGAATTTTTTTTACTATATGCACGCACCAATAGATAAGTCAGCTTCAACGGCTGACAATGTAAGAAATACATCTGATGGAAAATCTGCGTGATTTCTTTTAAGCATAAGATTACCAGCAATCGTTGCAACCTTAATATTCGAAAACGATTTCATCACATGAAAATGTTAACAAAAATATGTATGCATACATAAGTTTATGGAAGGCTACATACATTGCGAACTGGTGTGTTTGCAATCCGTTCCCAATGCTTGGATACTCCGTTTGTATATTTGAATCCAGTCAGTCCTCCGGCTTTCTTCAGACTTACGATTCCGGTAGTTAAAGTAACGCTTCCACCAATAACTACCTCTGATGTGCCTATCGTCACTACCTGTAGCTCTGGTATATTGGTTATATTTAAGAACGCTTGAATACCTTCAGTATCCTTCTTGAAAATTCCTGTAATATTTAAAACAATATCGAATGTTAAACCGACCATTCAAAACTATGGCAAATGAAATCGGGTTTACCTGTTCCAGTGTTTCCTCCGACTATCCTAAAAGATAGGCCTTCTTGCTGAAACCTTGTGATTGCTTCGAAGGCTTCACTTAGAGTTACAGCAGTCACCCACTGTTTACCATCATTAAATGCGACGGATTTTAATGAAGCTGGAACTGTGCTTCCAGATCCGGAACGTGAAGGGCAATCAGCACATGCTAATTCCTTAAAATGTACATAAAATATTAATATTATAGATACACACACACCGGTTAATTAAAGTATTTGATGTGCTTATCATGGTTTACTTCGATATCACAGCATTTTTGTTTCAGTTCTTCTGGGGCGTCCCCAGCAAATGACTTGAAAGCATCAAGAATAGGACGGTATCCAGTACAACGGCATATATTGCCATCAAAATTGTTCTCTATCTCTCTAACCTTAAGGTTATCTTTGGACTCCAGTAAACTTATGTAAAGAACAATTTCTTTTATAACTTTTGGGGGCAATATGAGAAATGAGCCTGACTTGAGATAAAGTAGTTTTCTTACCTGTGCATATTCATAATCATTCCTGGGGAGCAAAAACCGCACTAATTAAACCAATACATGAATAACTTATTAATCTACAGAAAGTTTCCACTACATTTTAAAGTTAAAACAAACGTGCGTTTGATTCAGAATTCTTCTAATTCTAACCTGCGTGCCCCCGAATTTTACCAGCCGTTGCTGTAATGTGCTGTAGCCATCCTTTTTGTTTCCCAAGCTTTCAACCGTGGAAATATCCCATCCATCACAGGAAAACAAGGGTATCAAACACTAAAAAAAATATTTGTCATTAGTTTTAAGGATTATTGCGTGATTTTGCAAATGAATCAATTATACGTTTGCATTTTAGTTCGTACTGAATTGACAGATTTGATTGTTTCTTCTCCGGTAGCATTCTTTGTTTTCACCATTACAACACAGCAACCACAGCCACCCTCACGGCACATGTACTTTGTTCCTGTGAGCCCAGCTTTGTATCTGATGTAGTCCACCAGACGATACTCAGGTCCAATGTCATTATCAACGGTCTTCGTATTAACTATCGAAAGAGTAATTCATTGTAACATTTTCAGCATGCCTTTTACAACTACAAAGTTATGTAGTAACAATTAACAAAGTACCCGTATAAGTTTTGCTGTTAATCACAAACGTTATAGTTTGTCCATCTGCAGTACTGGAAAAGGAAATCACGAACAATTTTAATTTTCCAAAAGTTAAAGTTTAAATCTTTGAAGGATGAAATTCTTTGCAAAAAGATTCAACGATTATTTACCTTAAGCCACTTTGGTTGGACCCCATTTTGGACCGACAAGCAGAAAACATTGGTGCTGTATTTAGGAAAACTAACTAATAATCGCGTCAGTAGTCTAAAGTTAAATTTGATGTTTCATGCTTTACAGTTCCATTAGGAACATGCCTACAACACAGTATATAAATCAAAACAGTTTTAACCAAAACAGGTGCTCTACACTGACACTTGCTTAAAGTTACCAGACAGAGTAAGACTTGTCACAATGAAATGGCCTTGAATGTTATAAAAAATGGTCATACTGTAATTTTTTTTATCTGTAATCCTGACAAGCAGTCACTAGTCACTACATCTCTTCACTCTTTGAACAAGTTTACTTGCAATCAGACAATGCAAAGTTGAAACTTTACTGTGAAGCGTATTAGGTTGAAGATTTCTCATGCTTTCCTTGTGCAGATTGGATGTGCAGTGCAAAGTACAAATTGACAATGCTAACAGACTACGGTGATAGTCAATGAATGAAACCCATACTGTTTAACTTAAAAATGCATGCGCAAATAAATATTCAGTTTGTCAAGTAGAACTGGCATATCAGGCAGCAGTTAAAAGCCGAGTACAAAATCAATAAATTAAGCCCCAGAAATAATGAAAGATTCACTCACGTTTATTAAAAATTTTGTTCATTAAAGCATACATTTTATTCATAGCACTTCTTTCGAAACATCAAAAATCCATGCATAAAATACAATAATAGCTTTTATAAATGAGATTGGATTTTCAATACAAAAAGGTCCATGGAAATGGAAGTTCATTATGTTTGTGATGAATGAAGTTCATTCCACGAACGACTTTATTTGAGACAATTTGTAGGGAATGATTTGAAAACTTCAATGAATCGGGTGTATGAGATCAAAGATGAAATAAGATGAAAGTACTTACACGGTCAACATGACAAGATAACGGGTTCTTTGACCAAACTGAACGAGAGTATTGCAACAACCCAACGACAAGCACAGTTTAGAGATAATTCAAAACAGTATTTAACGTTGTTACATTTCAGTGTTGACAAATGTACATTACATATTTTGTACCGAGTACCGTTGCGTCAGTTACATCAACAAGAATGCTTGCATGCAAGTAATGTAGCTTTATTTCTGGAGAATATGTTTGGCAAAATTGAAATTTAGCCAGTCTCATTCAATACTAATATTAGATTGTGAACACTCTGTTCTGTACATAGTCTGCGGTGTGGCCATTTTAAGAAAAAAGGGAGACAACGTCGTTGTAGGCTAATATTTGTCACCACAGAATAAGTAAAAGTATGTATATTTGCCAGTCTTCTGCAGACAGTTGCGTGTAGTTTGAGAATGGAATGAAAGTTTGCGATGTTCAAGTTGATTAGCGAAATCGAATGATTGTTTCCGACATCCTGAGGAAACTTTAAAATAAAATAGACGAATGGTACGAATTAGCAAAATTGTAAACTACCAAACCCTTAGTCTTGATTCAAAAAACGCTAACTTCATTATTTTGTGCTCTGTACGTCAAGAGAGTACAACTAAATGTATAATGTATAAGGAAAAAATCAAATAGTCATCAATTTTAATTTTAGTATATGTATGTATACTGTATACTCATGCGAAAAATACTTGTCTTACTTTCCCCGTCGTAAAAGCTATTATCTTGTCTTTTAGATGTTTTTTGAAACCCATTATGTCTAGGGTCATTATGTCTTATGTCATTATGATTAAGTCCAATAAAATACCTTTATTTTGAGTGAAAGGGTTTGACATTTCTTCAACAATTTAATTTAAAGTACTGAATGTAATACTATTAATGGTTATAATAATGTTTTTGCATACTTGTGTCTTGTGACCATGTTTTAAAAAAATTGTGTCTCCATAGATCCACAGACACAAATATAGCAAAGCAATAAACACTACTTCATAAATATAAAACTAAAGTTAAGTAATTCTGTTTGATGATATCATCATTGCCGACTGCCTATACATAGATTCAATAGGTTTGATCTTTTATACAAAAGTACAGACAGTGTCAAACCAAAAGTCACGGCCTTTATAAATTCATAAATATATTTGCGAAGAAATGGAAACTCATTTATTTATATTTAACAGTTCATTCATCTTATTATAGAGGCACAGAATGTGGCTTTCTTAGATTATTTGGTGGGACTGAAAAAAGTCTGTACTGAAACTGAACACCTCAACAAAATTCTCATGAAAACCAGTGCATACATATACACAATATATGGCCCATTCGAAGAACCCTATTAGTTTTGTGCCAATTATGTTGATCAAGGTTGAAGTTGGATCTCAGGTCAATTGTTTTCGACAAACATTAGCGAAAATTTAATGCACAGAAACGTCTTTTATAGGAAGCCTTAGTCTGGGCATTTTTACAACGGGATTTACCTGTTTCATTTCTTGTATGCATGCTTTTAAATATTCATGAAATTACGAATGAGACTTTGAAGTCTAGTAAAAAGAAGAGGCTTCTTCGATTTATAGCTGTAAATGTTAAATGTATTTGATAAAATAACAAAAAATTGTGAAGTTAATTTTGAGATGTTCATGTTATAACTCGTATTTTGTATTCAAGCTGGTCGTTGATGAATTAGAATGTAAGATGGATGAAAAAATAAATGTGCACCTTGAATGTTGACGTTTAAGCACAGACGTTATACTTTATTGAATGACTTATTCAACTGATATACTTAAATAAAGGTAAATACTAACATTTAATAACAATAATACAAGATATAGAATTACATTTCGTTACAAATGTCGAATATGGACACAATTGTTTTAAAACATTCCTTATTCATGGTTTATGATTCAACCATTATCATTTAAGTGTTAAGAATACATCTTTGTATAAATTACTTTGGTGCATTCTGTTTACAATTGACAATTTTAAATGTAAATTCATGCCTCAAATTAATTGCCTTATTTGGTGCAAGTTTAGAGCACGACGACGCAGACGCAGACACCTAAATCCATAACTTGCCGTACCAAGAATGTAACATTCAAATTTCTATAATATTATAGTAATTATTCGTTACATGATTCATTTAATCCTGATTTCGTACGCTGAAATATTTCTACGCAATGATGCTTCACAACTTCGTGCGAATAATTACAGTATTTCCAATTCTTAACATACCGCATTAAAAATGTGTTTAATGAGTACAAATACAAACTTATGTAACTGAAGAGATAGAAAAATGAATAAACAAGCATTACAAACGAACTTTATATTGTTGAAATAGTAAATATCATATGGAAAGATGGAAGTTAAAAAAGTATCAACAATCGTTTTTAAGTTGTAACACACTTATACGGCAAAATCATTGTTCGCCCTAAATACATAATATACCTATAACTGATTAACGAAATAGGTATTATACTTGATAGTTTAAAAAATACATCTAGAAGTTGTAGAAACAAATGTTATCAAAAGTTTAAAACGATTAAAGCAGTAAAAATTGCTCGGAGATATTGGAGACTCTGTGTAGCACAGCAGCATTTTTTTTCACTCGAGACACGACGACAAAATTTTTTGCAATGTTTCCCTTGAGTATCTTGTGATTGCAATTGTAATAAATCTTAACTTGTCACTACTTATTTACTTATCTGACCGAAAACCAAAAATACAACATTTATATAACATTTAAGTGATAAATCATACCATATTTGTTGATTACATTTGAGACTCCTACAAATTTAGATTATTACTTTTACTTTTCTTCTGCAACACATAATTAATATTCCATCATAACAATAGTGTAACCGTATCTTTGGATATAGCCTAACGCTAATGGGTTACGATTCATTGCACAAATTTAATTTCTTTAATTACTAATCCTTTGTTTTGCTAATTTTCGGTTTAATAACATAACTTGCTTCTTACTGTTCTTTTGATGGTAAGTAGTGGCCTTCGCAAGTTCAGATGACATTTTAACTTCCAAGAAAAGTCTAACCAAATTAATGACGCTAATCCTAGAAATACAGTGATTGCATTCCGGAAAAATTGAGGGCCATTTACATACCATTAACCATGTAAGATTACTTTGTCAATTGCTGCCATTAGTATAAAATGCACAAGCTTGTGCACATAACGACTGACTGCGACTGCATAGCTGTATTGCGACATTAGGGATTACCCACCGGAAATGCAGAAATTTTTCTGCCGTAATCACCTAACTCGATACTGATAAACTGAATTCAACACTTTGTGATTCATTTGTCATCAGTGAAAACACTTAACCAATAAACACATTACATTATTTAGACAAATTCTAATGTACTTCATATACAAACATGTACATAAAACAATAATAACCACTAACTGGAACTAAAAAAAAATCGACTGTAAACGAACCTATGCGATCAATTCAATTTTTAGGACACAACTTCGGGATTGAGATTCTTTCCATTTTTCAATGTTACATTAAATCTTAGCTGCTATCCCAAATGTAGCACTACTGTAGTAGTCATGTCATTTGTCATGGACATAGAACACTTTAAAAAACGTTCACAATAAATATAAATGTTTAGAGCCGCTTAATAAGCTATCATTCCATGGTAACGGAAAAGCTCTTTTTTGTCGATGATTTAAAGCCACGCAAATTATAAACTTATGAAAATCATGACCTAGCGTTCATCCCCCAACCTAAAAAAGGAGCATTTGATATTTCTAAGAGCTAACAACTAGTATTGTTTCAAACTGAGATATACAATACCGAAAACCTAAAGTTACCAATGACTATCTGACAGGGTTTATTTTATGAATAACAATAACATTGTACATATATTTTCACATGCATTTACAGTTGTCTTATCAACAGTTGTAATTATAAGAGTTTATCATGCACAGGATCGGACGAAAAATGTTAGAAGAGCTGCCTTCAAATTAGGAATACATTATACGTACAATATGCAATATTATAACAAAAGCCCCATGAAAATATATAACATTAAGATTAAGAATAAGGGTACAAAACTACATAAGAAAATCTCGCACTAAATATTTTTATCAACTATTTTTTTGTTTGCTTTTGTCGGTGACAAGTTTTGACAACGATTATAGTTCATTCTACTAACTAATATTAAATCGCATGTTGCAACAATTGCACATATAAGTTTTAGGACACATTAAATTTTTGTAGTTTTGTGATTTTGATTTAACAAACAAAATTCTGTGAGTTTCTACGCATTTGAATAATGTATACGGATTTATGTACATACGTACGAATTACGAATCGCGACTTAAATAGATAGAGACCATTTACAATTACTTCGACCATAAAAATAGTGCGGATAAATCTCTCACTTTTAAAAAGTTTACTTCGATACTGAAAAAATGCTACCAAACACGAAATAAGTAAACGACGACGTATTTAAGAATATTATGGCGATGGGAATAAAACGGAACAACAGTGGCGTTAGAAGAAGGCCCATTACAACAATAGCTGCACGTTACACGTTAAAACCGTCGTATAAAAAGGTTGCGATCAAAATGTTCATTATTATATGTATTTATATATATATATATGCACATAGCACTCTACTTAATTATCATCGTCAATCAACAAAATGTCTGACTCCCACTTAGCCTCAACGTTTTCATCGGCTTGCCCCCCGGGGGGTGCAGGATGAACTCTCTGAACGAATTCATTTGGGATTCCAGCTTTCAGCAAAGAAGGACGACTTCTCTGGCGAATGTCTTTTTGATAATGAAGTAGAGCTTCCCAGCACATTTCCTTAAGTTTTGGAACGGTAAGCCAAATTTTAAACACTCTATTTGTTCTTGTATTGTTCTTGATGTGTGTCACCCCACCAAATATGTACATGCATCCGCCCTGTAAATCATAACACAATACAAGCAAATATAGTTAGTTATGCGTATCAGTCTGGTAATTCGTAGTGGTTTCCAAAAATGTCTACTTACCGAGGTTATACTGGTCGAATGGAAATACAACGGAACGGGCATCTTCACAGGAAGATGATTCCATTGCATTGTTGGAATATGAAGTTTCCACAGATCCATGAAAATATTTTTGGAATCATAGCCCCCACAAATAAAAACCTCTGTCGAATAGTTAGAAAATATAGATAAATACATTTAAATACAATTCATGAAACCTTTTCAAAAAAAATAGCATGTTTATTGGTTAGTTCATACCATCCCCTCTTTGTACAGATCCTTGACATTTTCTGGCACATGGGAACCGTGGAATACCCGACCTATTAATACCAGAGCTTCCTTTCGTTTTCAACATAAGCCACTCTCGTGATTTTATGTTAAATGTAGGGACCGTCTTAAGATCATACGCTTCTCTTGCTGTGCCACCTCCCAAAATATAGATATTTTCTCCGTCAAACGCAACTTCATGGCGATACCTAGAAAAAAATTGTCAAATTTTAGGATTAATATCATATACTACAACATAGTAGTGTTGTGTTCTAAACATTAAATCTTCATGAAAACCTACCTAGGCTGTGGTTCCGAGCTGTCTCCTCTTGAAAGAAATACCTTCTCCCAATGTCGTTTCGTCAAGTCAAGTTTGTGAATATCCTGCAATTGTATTGTGAAACAAGTTATGAAAGACTTTGATTTGTATAATGTACAAGACATATGCGTTTGTGTGCGTGACATGTAAGTTGTCATGATGCAATTTTTGCACTCACCATTGAATAGTCATAACCAGTGGTTCCTCCGATTACATAAAATGATCGATTAGTGCCGTCAAGAACAACAGCTTGTCCATATTGCGGTGTCGGAGCTTCTCCTGTGCTCTCGATTGTTCTCCAAGTGAGTGTCCTCAAATCACAAATATTCATCTTGTTTGATGATGAACCTCCAAATGGTACACCTGTGAATTGTACAAGAAGCAATAGATAAATATGCACATAAATGAATTAAACTATGTGAAACACTGCATCTTGTAAAAAATTTCACGGCTGATTACCGGTTCCTCCAAATACGATCAGGTAATTGCCATACAAGATAGCAGAATGAGATGCAAGTTCTTTGGGTGCCTTTCCAGCAGTGGGCAAGTACTTCCATTGTCCTTCAGCAAAGTTAAAGCACCACAGCTAATCATAAAAAATAACATAGCTTATTATTGTAAGCCCATAAAACATTAAAAGCGCAAAATATACAACTGCTTGTTTTGCGGCTTCCATGAATTACTTACCTCTTCAAATAATCGTTGCATGTGACGATCTTGAATAAGCGTAGGTTGCGGGGTACCGGTATTAACTTCCAAATATCCCCCAAATGAGTATAGATTGGCGTCATCACAAACAATTCTGTGACCACTCCTTGGTTCAGGAACTGATAATTCGCAATGGATAATTTTATTATTAGCACAACATTTAAATTTCTAATATCTCGTAAAGTAACAAGTTCTCTTGATTACCTTGGGTTGTTGTACCTGGGTAAAATGGCTGATTTTTCAGCTCGTGAAAGACCAATGGTTTAAACCGGAAAGTCTTGGGAGTATACCTGTCAATGGAATTCGACGGCAGAGTAGTGGGAGCCTCGGAAATTTTGATGAGGGTTCTCCGTAAACGAGGGGATTCCTGATCACTTGCTCGCTTCATTGTCACCAAAACCATTTGCGATTTACTTACAAGATAATCTCTTTCCTCAAATTCTGGAAATGTAAAAAAACAACAACGTATTTATTTTCAACTATTGACTAGATACCAAAAATATGACAAAATTAAAATTAATTAATTCTCCCGTCTTTCAATCTAATTAATTCTAACCAGGCTTAAATTTAAAGAGAATATAAGTTTAGCTTTAACACTTTAAAATTAATGCACCTGGTTTCAACATGCCTTTGCCAATGTCTTCATTAGCTGACATTTTCCTTGAGTTTGTGAAACGGATTTTTGTTAAAACAATACAATTCGATATCTGACAGAGTGAACTTGAGTTTCGACCTTCCTTTTGACAAAGAGAATGACCAACTAAATTTCTATTCATGTTTTCTTACCTCGTAATATAATGTTACGAAATAATTCCTTTATTGATTGTCTTGAACAAAAAGTTAAATCCATTAACAAATTAACATAACAAATGCCCTTGGCATTATATTATATGGTATTGGTAGTGATTCTGAATCCCCCTATCGGATTTCAATTACTTAAGTTGTCTTTGAAAAACTTTGATATTGAATAACAGGAGAAATACTACCATTTGCCGTCTCACTTTTACCTAATGCCAACATATGACAAAATCGTAGTGCGTTCAACCCTTTCTGCAATTTTGGATTTGATTTGTCTTGTCTCTGTATCACGTACGTTTGAAACAAAAGAGGCAGTTAAGTCTACTTTCCCTTAAACAATGGGACATGGACATGAGATCATATATGATATATGCATACATGTAGGTAGGTATGCAGACATTTTCGTAACCTCTTTAGAAATACTATGCAAAATGATACGACTCCACAACTGCAGTATTAGCTACATATTCGCACATGTAATTAATATTTTTTGAAGAAACTGTGACTTACTTTTCTGTAATTCGATGGGCGAAAAGATTAGTCAATACCCAGTAAACAAGTTTTTTAAACTAGTTATTATACTAGTTGGGGTAATTGTAGTCGTAATGAAATAGTGATAAACTGAGGTCAAATTCAACTACACATTTATAAAAAAATGTAAGGTTGCTAACTACGAAATTGGATACTAGAATAGAACAACACCAGTGAAATTGCACTTACTTCTCTCTCGTAGCTTCCTTCAATAATCCTGTTTCGGTATCTCTTTTAATTCAATGCTGAATTAATCACCTGATCAGTTTTAAAGATTCTCGTTGCCCCTAACTGTTATGACTAGGACGTTTCCTAATTTAATTAATACGAAATTTCTTTCTAATTGTAGGCTCACTTGCAAGTTGGAGAGAAAAATGGCAATACTTTCACTGCCGTTTTTGGAACTGTCATGTTATCATTTTGTTGTTCAGCTTAAGAAAAAATAAACTAAGTTGACTTTTTGCTTGCCTTTTCACACTAAATTCCCAAAATATTTCTAAGGAGAAACGTGCAATGCAATGGTTTCTCTGCTTTGCACAAAACACGAGTAATTTGGCTGTTGCAACTCACGATATTAACATCAATACGCGTAAAATATCTCCTTAATGTTACATCTGTGACGCCACCATTTTTATGCACTACAACCCATAAAAGCGTATAAGTATCTATTATGTATGGATGACTGATTAAATATATCCTGTGTGGAATGAGTATGATCAATGATGTGCCATAGCAGGTAAACTCGCATATTAATTCGTTTGATACATTTGTACTCGTACGTAAATTGTCATTACAGTTTTAACGACACTTTCCAAACTTTATTTTATGAGATCCCCATCTCACAGAGCATTTGCATGCATACATTTTACTAAATCATGAGATTTATCTTGCACCTTTGACAGTATTTCTGTCGTTGCTACCACCAGGGAACATTTTTACATTCAATGATCCACCTGTACACTTTATACCTGTGAAAAATATTTGTTTTTATGCAAGATCGACTGCCAACATCATTATCTGTAACAAATATTTGTTACGCAGGATTATAACTTTTTAGGAATGTACTTTAGCGCAGCGTAGCCTCTCAAATATTAACGACAAGTTAAAATGATATGAGGAAAATGTAAACTTCTTCTTTTGCACATTAAACGACAAAACTCGAGATTCTTGCAAAATTTCGCCCATAATAGCTCATAATACATTGTATTAAGAATGTGACCACAGCATTCATTAAGAATTATTTAATGTGGATATAAAAAAACTTAACTCACCATCATTATTAGCGTTCCTAATTAAGACAAGTGAGTAGTTAAATAAACCAGTAAAATGTTGAGAGAACTATTTAGACAAAATCACTGTAGAAATATGCATGTATGTAAGTGTGTATCAATGTAAAAGAGTGCCTATAATTTTGATTGAGGAGAGAGATGAGAAAAATGATCTTATTTTCTTTGGATGATGATGATGTGATGATGATGGTACAATGGTCAATTACATACGTCCAAGTCCACAAAGAACAACAACAAAACAATCCCCGTCCGTATGTTGCTCTTGTGCATTTAGTGCTTATGCAAGTACGTGTCTGAAGTCCCAAACCCAAAATACAATTCCATAAAATATACTTTTAAGCATATGCTCTCTCATCATCGTGTGTCCTATTCATTGACTTGTTGGGTGTTTTAGTGTTATGAGATTGCACACACACAACTCAACTCAAAATATTATTTGAGTACAGTTTCTTTCTCGTATAGTTCATAGCTCTTGTTATACCTATGCCTGATTGTGATTTTATGTTGATATGAGGAACTGACTCTCTGTGACGAGAGGAGTTGCGAGTTGCGAACATAACATGAAAACCATTTTTTACATTACGTTTTAATGTGCCTTGTTGTTATGCTGTTACCTATATAGAGTCAAATCGTTGAAAAAATTGATTTGCTTGGGGTGAACATGAGAACATTGAACATTGAAGTATGTAAACAGTGATCTATGCAATGCAATGTTGAAGTTCGTAACAAAAAATGGGTGTACGGAAAATAAGTCGAATTCAAAATGTCCAACGGAAGGATTCTCTAAAGATATTTTCATATATTCTTGCTAATTAAATGCTGAAACAAGTAGGCGTTTTGGTTGAGAATATTGAGGTTAGATAGTAAATTATATATTCAAACTAAATAGATGGGAAATTTCTCTGGCATAAAAATTGACGAGTCCCAGATTTCTAAAAGAGCGTATTTGAACGGACGAGTATATGAACAGAATTGTCACAAACTCAAACTAAAAGGTGAAAATTTGTTATGCAAATTTGACATATGGTACGAATCTAGCTGGCAGTAAATATTTTATATTTTTAGGTCAATTTTATTGCTTCGGCTTGAAAAAATACGTAGTTCATCAATTGAAAAAAAAATGTTTAAAGAATACAGCAGAGAAATCAGTTAAAATGAGAATACCCCATTCGCCATTCTAAGAGCTGAGGAAAGAAATTTCGGTAGAAAGAGGCTGAATAATCCCAGCAACCCCAGACCGTAATTCCGGCAACCCGCCCTCCTCTCCCGTAATTCCAGCAACCCCTTTCCAGCAACCCCTAAACGTAATTCCAGCAACCTCCAGACCGTAATTACGGCAACCCCTAAACGTAATTGCAGCAACCTCCAGACCGTAATTCTGGCAACCCCAGACGCGTAATTTCGGCAACCCCTGTCCAGCAACCCATCAACCTGGTGCCCAACTTTTTTAATATGTATTTAGTCCAGTATACACTGGGAGTACAGTTGGGTTAGATTTTTAACCTAACCTGACCTAACCTAACCTATCATAAATCAACTAAATACATC
>JAQFZH010001234.1:0-23011 GCA_034695485.1 Entomobrya nivalis
ACAGACAGACAGACGGACAGACAAACAAACTAAAATTATAACTAAGATTTCATCTTCGTAATAATGAATGTGGAATATATGTATGTACTCGTGTATAACGTCTAATCATGCTAACATTCCAACATTTTCATGACAAAAAAAATATATATACATGAAATTTTTATAAGATTAGCATGAAATAGGATTTTTGGGGTAATTTTTCTATTTGCCAAGTTTGATAGTTGTGTAACGCTTTTGAAGTTTTTGTATCGATGGCATACTTTTCCGCGATATTTTATTAACATTGTTATTTTGTTATAAGAAAACAGCTTTGACTAATCATGTGTGTGTTGTGTTATGAGCCTTTCATACATTAACGTTTAAAGGCATAAAAGCCTCTAAATTATTCTAAATTATTATAGAATCCGATTCTGAAATCGATTTTACTCGAAATTTTTAAATATTGGCTATGCGGATTATTTTTCACCAGGTGGCGCTGTTTTCCATAAAAACTTTACATTTTGTAACTCCGGTCTTCGTTGATGGATTTTCATGATGCACAGCATTTTAAAATCAGCATCTAAAACTTTGTCTTGGTGCAAATTTGGATCGCACAAAATAAATAATATATTTTCGAAAAGCACGGTCAAGAAAATTATTCTTAGGTTTTAACTCAGTCGAAAATCGGACCATGTCACCGCTACGGCCCTATAGCAGGAAATACTCTATGTTCTGATATTGCATCAATACATCCTCAAATCATGAGTACTTGCTCCAAATATCTGATATCTGTAGTCATTTCTGAAATATGACCATTTTCCATATTATTCTTAGGTTTTGACTCAGAGTTTATGTATATTCTTGTAAATACGAATATTCGTTATCTAAAAGATATCGGACGTAGAAAGGACTTTTAAGTGTTA
Organism: Entomobrya nivalis; assembly: GCA_034695485.1. NCBI lineage: Eukaryota > Metazoa > Arthropoda > Collembola > Entomobryomorpha > Entomobryidae > Entomobrya > Entomobrya nivalis. The sequence continues at coordinate 903 of JAQFZH010001234.1, forward strand.
TATTGTTATGGCTACTTTATTCTTTGATTAAAAAATGTTAAAAAGTGATATAACGCAAAGCAATATGTGAGGCACACAGCATAACAACAACCGAACGTAAGTAGGATACTGTAGTATAGACAGTAGTCGAGACTATATTTGATGACAATAAAAGAATACGTTAATTATAGAATATATGTAACCTTAATATATTTATAGTTAACGATAGACATTTTTACCCAGACCATATATATAAAATTCTTCTGTATTATCATTTACCAAAACGTGAATTGTGAACCGAAAGTGTTTTAGTTCATCTACCATTTATTACTAACAAGCAAATTTACAAGTATATCGGCAACAACATTTAGCCATTCAGGAAATGTACTTCTATTTACATTACAAAAGGGATATATTGATTTAACTGTAGCTTTAGAAAAGGATTGCGCTGTTTAATGCATAGCTGATTTTGTAGTTGTGACATTTAATACATTCCTTTTGTAAACTTTCCATGTACAATCAAGTTTATCAACAAGGTAATACTCTAAAAAACAGGTAAGCACCGGCAGAATAATTGCAACTCCGGCAAGTACACCGAAAGAATATGACATTGGCGAACCATTTTGTGACCATAAACCACCTCGTTTAATCACCACGAAACAAGCCCCAACTAAAACAATTATCATTACACCACTATGTGTTGCCATTCGGACGGTTGACACGACAACATTACAAAATCCAGTTACAACTTGAATGCATCTTTAAATCCATACGACATGGTCTTCTGAAAGATTTCCTAATCGTTTCGTTTTAAAGCCACCACCTAATCGATCTGGAGTGCACGTACCCGCTTCAATCCAAAATCGACACGTATGTACTGTTATTAGTACAATTAAAATAATATGCTCCGCTATTCCTATCAACTGAATAGCGCCTAGAAACTCTATTCCAAATATTAGCCATGTAGATGGAGATTTTGAGGAGATTTGTATTTCAAGTAAATTTTCAAATATACTGTGTATAGGATCTTGAGAGTGAAATAATGATACGCAAAACATTGGAGCAAGGCATGGTGGAAACCAACAAACAAACTTGACCAGTCTTTCCGTATATTTTGCTTCGCCGTAATTTTCTTTAACTTTAAAAAGTTTTTGAAGTTTGGTGTCCAAATCAAAAACTTGGTTGTAAGTTTCCATCATCTCATCCCTGTATTGTGTGCATAAGGAGCGCAAAGTCAAAAGTAAGTTTACGGTAATCCATACTATTCCACTTGTTAAAGCAAGCAAGTACTTTTTTCCAACACAGTTTCGGGGTTGAGGTGTACGTGCTTGTGTGTCTTCAGGTATTTCAAGACTTGTCCAAGTTGTGCTAATAAAATCTAAAAATAAAAGGATCTGGAAGAAATGTCCAAAGAAAGCCGAACTGTACCAGATCCAGTGTAAGTACATTGTTAATGGAACAAAACGTTTTGAGTTAGGATCCCAGTAAAAGCCTCCCGAAACTGTGTATTTTACAAGGAGACCTAGTCTTTCTGTTATGACGTATCTCATGGATTTTGTAAGCATTTTGGTTTAATGCGAGAAGAAAATTTATGGTTCAATTAAGGTTTTTCTTGCGTAAGCAGAAAAGTGTTGTACCATATCAGGGTAGCTTTTAAGTCAGAATGTTTGAAAGCAAAACAATGTTACAAAATTTAGCTATATCTAGTCAGCTTGCCCTCTGGGCGAATTTGATTCAATTAAGTGATTTTTCGAGAAAAAAACTGTGCTTTTGTTTCATTTAGTCCAACAACCAACAAAAACATTAAAAACCAGTATTTAAAATTTAAGGAAATTTAAAAAACTAGTATCTTTAGTTCAGCTCTTGTGTTGATATCCACAAAATAAAACGCTAAAAACATAGCTATTACCTAAATAAACTAAGATAACCTATAAGTGAACACTGAAATCATGAACTTTAATTTCCAGCGTTTAGCAAACTACATAAAAACATGTTAAGTAAAAAGAGTAAAATTGGTTCTGAAGTTATCGAGTATGTTATTTCTATTGAGGATTAAATTTCAAAGGAATCCATGTGCCGCAATTGAACAAACTACGTAGCAAAATTTAAGTGAATCTATTAACATGAAGTTCTGCCTTTGGGTATGTTTTTAAATTGTTTGGCAATTTATTTCAATTTTATCCAATTACATGTAATTAATTTTTTTAATGTTAAATTATGGCAACGTTTTTACTTAAAGTGTATAAAAGAATGGTAATAAAACGTAACAGGTTTGCTTTTTGAAATTGGAAAACTTTTGTAAACCTATGAATTGTTTTCGGATTGTTTAAAATAGTTTCTGACTAGTAACTGTAGAAATATTATTACACTGATATACGATATTTTTTAAATTCGTCATATAAGCGCTAAAAGTAGTCAGCTTCAAAGACACTTAAATCTAAATTTTATAGCAACCAGATATTAAATGTTTCATTAGTATTTTGTACCTTAAACTACCATTAAAGTTTTGGATGTGTGTAGGTTCATCATAACTAAATGTACTAGTTAAATATCTCATTAAAGTTTAACGATGGGTTTTAAACTGACCTAAAGTAAGCAATTATGAATTATTTAAAATTAAATCAGAGGAATTTGTAATGTAATCGCTTTTTTATACTACGTTTTGAGTAAAACACGAAATAATATAAAATGTTTGTCTTTTGCATCAGCTAGCATTTTGACCATATTTGCCGACATAATTAGTACTTCCTCTTCCATGTTTAGTTATTGTTTTTGTGATTTTGAAACTATTCTAAACAAGAGTTTCTATCCATTTAATCGTAGCAAAAATATTCAGCAACAACAAAAAAAGATTTTCCCCAGTCATTTTTTCCTGTATATTAAATGCATATCGATTTGGTAATAAGATTTGGAAGATATGTACGTCACTGAAAAATCACATTTTATTTGGTCTTACTGTTTTAACTTACAAAACAAAACGCAACAAAAACATGGGAAACGAAACTAATATGGTAAACTTATAGTTGGAACACGTGGAGTTATTGTAAAGCGTTTATACGAGGCAAAGCATATTCACTAATGTATGCAACTTATAAAAAATACTGCCTTAACGGAACTTTTCAAAACATTAAGACTTAAGCCTGTAACACATTGTTGTAATTTCTGTCTTCAGATACGGAATTAAGTTCAAGCAATAATTTAGATTTTCCGCATTTGGTTCAAGCATAACAATATTTTGTTATGCTTGTTATTATTTTAAGTACTGAAATAAAAACGGACAGTCTCCTGTTTTATATTCAATTATAATCATATCATTTCTAAAGCAATATCTAATAAATAGACACATAATCATTTTCATATGACGTGGGTAGTTATTTGTGCAGTACACTTATTCGGTATTGTCTACATTGAAAATATTCTTAACTTCTTTTGGATATCCAAAGTAAATAAGAATATCCTAGAAAATTCCAAAACATTTGTCCAAGGAAATGAAAATTGCTGAGTATTTCCTGGCAGTTATTTGTTTTCTCCATCAAGAAATACAAATTTGAAACATTTAAAAAGCAAGGATCAACAAATGGATATTCCTTCTTTTTGTTACAGCCGCAAAGGTATTGCGCATTGTGGACTACAAAGTCATTTCAAAGTCTAATGTTGAAACTTGCCACAAGACAGCCAAACTAAATCTTTGCACAATGATGCTTACTATCATTTTATCATCACCTGAAGAATATAGCATTCGGGGATTCTTCCCGGGTAAATATTCAACCTTCCTTGCTGCAGCGATAATCATTGAGAAGAAATATGACGATGGATTTAATATAGTTTACAAAAATAACACCAATGCAAAATTTGTTGTTTATTAACTAACAATTATTTTTTTGAAATGCTTATAATAACTTAGGTTTTCATCATCTGAATTCTCTTAAGCTAAAATTGAAAAGGCATGTTCTACAACTGACCAGATTTTCATGCAAATGGATATTTCCTTTTGCTTTTCCAATATCTTGTATGATTGCTCCTAGCTTACCAATCAACTCAGTTCAGATGTTTGATCGTATATTTGGTCTCTCCAGTTTGACCAACATTTTGTTGAAATATCTGGCAAGAGGGTTCACATTTGGTCTAAACTATATACTTTGGGAAATGGTGGCCACTATAAGATATCGGATAGTTGTAGACATGTTAATTGGCATCCTATCTTTACCATTTTGCCAAGAAATTGGACACAGGTATGCAAATGCAAAGACAATTATTTCCTATATTTTTTATAACTATATGTTTTTTCATATTTGGATATCCTAGAAAGCTCATGCATTGCGTCATGGAAGGAAAGAGTAGAAATATCGTAGGGCAGTGTCAAAAAATATCTCTAATCCGTTTCACTTCATCTTTTAGTTGAAAATTGTTAGAAGCAAAATAAAATCCAAGATTTGTAATATAAATGTTTTAAAAAATCAACAGCAAATGAAATGAAATGTAAAGCAAACTAAACACGAATAAGCTCATGTATTTACTTATACCAATAATAACTGTAATGATTAAAACCAGTTTAACAAATTATTATACAAATCCACCTAAATCTCAGTCACTACTATTTTAGAACTTCTTCTTCTAACTTGTATGTGTTTTTCATAATTTAATGAAGGAACGTTCGGCATTAAAGTCATTGTGTAGGCTCGATATTTCTTTGCTGCGTTTCACATCACCCCTCAACTATTTGGAGTTTAAATTGTTTAATCGTCAAATAAATTGATTGGTGCTTCTGATTTCAAAAGAAAGAATGCTTTGAAAATTAAATTATTTACGTTTTTGGAAGGCATATTTATTTCATAATTGTTTTATAGCTATTCGTCAGCGCGTTGCCTTACATAAAACTACATTTAAACAAACGTAGTCTTCAATTTTGAAGTGGCGTTTTCTCTATTTGTCCACTATACTCAAAATGAGGTTATCATAAATTCCAGATTTTCCATTAGGCAGACACGCTACGAAAAACAGATAAATATTTCTTGGTATTTTATGTAAACCTGAGCAAACGTTAGATATAAAACTAAGAATTCATTACAGCCAATTTAGTTATACATACATCCATTCATGAATTTTTAACTTGAATCACTTAAGAGCTTCATACCAGCTTCATATCAAACTCATGTGTTCGCTAAAAAGCCTGGAATTATGTAGGTTTATCAACAGTTAAATAATTAAGAATATATTACTCACCAAGCGAAAACTTCCATGCTACGTATGTTGGAGCTAAATACCTTATGTTCACTTTTGCTCAACCAGATAATATGCTTGGCTTAAAGCTAAGTTACTTATGTTGCCAGCCAAAATAAAAACACTCAGATGTCAAAACTTTTTTAATACGTGTTACCGTATATTTAATTTGTGGAGAACATAAAAAGCTTTATCAGCTTAGACCAGTTTGCAAAAGTTTGGCAAGCTAGACAAACCAAATATATACAAAGTTAAAGTTCGAGGCTTTCATATCAAATTCGATTGCCCAACATCAAGTCTAAAAATCGGGGCACTCTAATTTCTAATGAAAAATTTACGACAACTTACATGACCAACTAAAACTCCCATTAAAAAGTATAACTAAATAAATAACAACCACATTCGCCCATTTAATAATTAATGCCAACGTAAGTAGCATATACTCCAAGATTTAATAAGGACAAACACATACATGTATTGACACACTCGGTTTCATACACACATTCATTTTTTATAGTTTGCTTTTTTATGATTTTTGAACGTTTAGATAAAATAACCGTAGCTACTTGGACCATTACTATAAAGCTTGGCAAAGTACACAGGCCAAAAACCACAAACTGAATTATCACATTTAGGAACTAGCCATGCACAAGTTTCAAAGTGTTCCTGCCCTTCATCTTTACAATAAACTATTTCGTCACATGTCACCCATAGTGATTCGATGGTCAGCCTCTAAAGAACAATTTGAACTGCAGGGAAAGTTTTACACGGCTTATTGGAAATGGTGTTTTAATACATTTATTGTCGCTGGTTTGATTGGATTTGGATCGTGTATTGACGTGGTTGTCAACAGGGCTGAAGCTGGTAACTCCTTGGCCGTTATATCTTGTGGGTTTGCAAGTCTGTCTTGTCTCTACTGGGCAAGTGCTACCGTTTTGATTCGGAATAAGAAAGACATAGTTCGTGGGATTATTGATCTGAAGAATATTCTCAAGATTCTAGGTAATTTTTTACAAAGTTATTCGGAATTCCTAATTAATTTGGAGTTGAAAATATAATTAGAATTTTTACCTGTTTAGGACAATTGCCCAATAAAGGAAAAGTGAGAACTGGTAAAACTTGGGGTTTGACATCTCTTATACTTCAACTTGTTGTGCTAACACTTGTCGTTATTCCGTTCCCATTGCCACCTTTATGTATTTGGGTTGGTTTGGATCCATTTTCTTACACTTTTCCAAAAATTATGTCAACTCTTCAAATCTGTGATTCTACAAAACGTTCCACTTGTGCTTGTATCGTCCACATTATTGTGATTTTCTTTCGAGCCATTTCTGCAGTTATTTGTATAGCCAAAGCTTGTAGATTCTTTGCCGTCTTGTTTTGCATGTTGATATATATACTCGAGCTAATCGTTAGGTGTATAGAAGTCGTCAGTCATACTCATTTAGCACCCAATTGTGATTTTAACAGCTTATCATTTTTGAAGGCATATACAGCTCTTCGTGTAGCCCACAAAGTTTTGTTTAATTCTCTCTGCTCATTTTTTGCTGTGATTTTGGGTGTTGGATTTTTTGTGATCCTGTCATGCATAGTTGCAGCTATACGGGCATATAGCATACTTCCTATTGAGGTTTACTGGTTAATGCCGTTAGCGTCAATGAATTATTTATCCTTTGTGGCTTTTGCACTCCCATTCGCTGTGAAGGTGTATAAGTCCAGTGAGAAAATGGTTCAAGCTAGAAAAGTCAAACTAAGTTATCATAGAGGTATGCGAACTGCAGCGAAGAGGAAACTGGACAAAAGAGAAGCTGCTGCAATTAAACCCATCGTAATCTCTTGTGGTGGGTTTTTTGATCTTGAGAAAGGAGCGGAGTCTTCATATTTTGATAAGATTTTTCAGAGAACAGTTGATGGTCTTTTGATTCCAATGTAAGTAAAGTAGACGAAGCGATAAAATATTTAATGACTATATCACGCTACTTGTAAGAGTAGATTGTATGAAGTTTGGAAACAACAAACATAATTTTTTTTAAAAGATAACCCTTATTGTTATTGTTAAAATAATTTACTAGAAATATTTTATGGGTTTTATTAAGATTTTACGTAGAACTTTATACTTGTAAATATTTAAACCTGTTTCATGGGTTTCACTTATGTTAAACTTAATAGATTTCCTTTACACACTTTACAGCCATATAAGCGCTACTAGCGGTTTTTGTTTAATGCAATGAGTTGTAGCTTAACAGTAAGATTATACAAACAGTATGCATATATATATTTAAAATAGAAGGCCTTCAAAAGCAATGGGAGAAACCTCTGAATCCACTGGCCTGGCGTCAATTGCACAATAATAATAATTTTCAATTTTCTGCAATAATAATTGTCAAAAGCACTTCCTTGAAATGCAATTATAAATTAGGAAGCAAATATCTGCCTAATTAGCTAATTCATTACCTCTTATTCACAATTTTATCGCAAAATATCGCACTAAAAATAAAACACCTAAAGACATTAGGCTGAATACATCACCGTATTTAATTATGTCCAAAACTATGTTCAATATTAAAGTTTCCTTAGTCACACGATTAAAAACAAATTCTACTGTGTATTTAACTAAGTGTCGTCTCACTGTTGGATGCCCTAATGAAGTTATTTCCCAGAACTAATACATGAGTAAAAACGTAACCAACTGTTCAATTGTGAACATATCAAACTGCAATGGTGTATCCTTGTCAATTGAGTAAAATGGACCGAATTCGGCTCGTACAGAACGGCAAGATTTCAAGAACCTTTGACACCACCGACGCCTCCCGCGACTTGATTGTTCCATTGCATTTTGAAATAAAACCATTCTCATATACTGCTGTATTTCCTCAGATGACGCATACAAATCGGCGACGTAGCCAAATATGAAAATAGTAATCGGTACCAAATTCAATGCACAAGTAAAGAACAACAAGTTAAATACAAATGGAATCCGGTCAGACAAACTGATGCAAACAAACAAGCTCAATATTTGGAATGTAATGACCATCACAGCATAGCCAACTATCAAAAAGTTTTGATTGATTTCATTAAACAAAGTTGCAAATAATTGAATTTTTCGGTATTCCATGATTGTGTTCCTTAGATCAGAAGACTCTGAGTCGCATGACTCTAATTTCAAAGATTGGTTCGAAACGCTCCTTTTATAGGTGAATAAGCTTTCTGTCAAATAGTATGCGTATGTCATCAGGCCAACAGGAAGATCCACAAGACCACCTGTTACAATAGTAATGCATCCCAAAAAGCACAAGCCAGTTGTACAAAACTTTATTCCGAAGTTGTAACTATCGTAAACAGTGATCTGACCCATACATTCTGAAATCATAAAATAGCCAGGAACAGATACTAAACAGGGAGAGTAAACCACAGCAGCAAGCGTCGCTGACATAAGTACCGCTTGATTTGCCCTCATAGCTCTCAAAGCTAAATTTAACAAATCACGCTTCAATTTTGAGCTGCCTGTATAATATTTTCCATCTATAATGCAAAACAATAATTAAGTGACATTTATTAAACATACGTACATTTATTCATAAAACTATTGCTTACAGTTTTTTTCCTTTGAGAAAGAGAACCAAATTATTAAAACCATTAGTAAATGCCAATGTATGTTTTGAATACATCCAACGACCAAATGCACAACCACCAGCAGAAATTATTTGCAAAGACTCCATTAGCGCTTGAATGAGAGGTCGACCAGGATGAAAGTTGAAACCAGCTGCCAGTATCAGTTGAGTTAGTTGTCCAAGTGAATAAATTGCCATAAAATTTAGAATCCGCTTAAATAAAAACCATTTTAATCTACTGGTTTTAGTTAAGCCTTCATTCAAGGATACAAATCGGCCGTTTTCGCTGCTCCAATAGTAGCTGATGCAGCAGATTTTGCTGGGAAATTTGGTTAGAAGGATGACCCACTTGAAAATACCATCGTCAAAAGGTATCTTAGAAATTGGTTGGTCTTTGGAATTTTTCTTCTTATTTCGAATTCCTGGTGACATAACTTTTGTGATTGGCTGAGAAATGGAATATTTTTTTAATGTTTCCAGCGAAATAAAATATCCCATTTCTATTTTAAAATTTGGACTGGATCTGAACTTAAAACATTGGTTTTAAGCGCTTTCGAGACCTGAAAAAAACTTTTATTTTTTTATTTGCGATTTCACAAGTCGATTTCAGCGAAACTGATTTCCTGAATTATTCAGCACTTTAACTTGCAATACAAAACGCGCGATTGTTCAGCTGGGGCAGCTTCACTAAATTTCCGTAACTTTATAAAACAAATTTTTTCCATACAATTTATTTTTAATTGGAACAGAAACACCTTTTTCGCAGATTCATGATTAAATTAAACTTGGTCTGTGTAAACACAGGCGAGGCCTAAAGTTACATGGAAAATCTAATGAAAATTTAAATAACAATAGTATTATAGTATAAATATGATGCAATATTATGTGTTTATATGTTCGACGCTTTGACGCGAATACTCAGTGGACTTTTTGAATTATACATGTTGAGGGCCAGAGAGGTGGCTATCTGCCTGGTTGATAATAGTTTTATCACCTACGCTGAACTTTCAAACTAGGAAACATTGACACAGACAACAAAGCCACACACAAATGGAACTTATAATTTAAAAGTGACACCGTTTGTGGTGCTGTTAACAGAACAATATGCCACGCCTAAATAATGTTTGATCGATTCGCGTCAATCATTTGCTATTCATTTTCAAAATTGGCTCAAGCCATTTCAAATGGGATTAATTAAGAATAGTTACAATGGTAGATATGATTGTCACCATTATTTCAAGAAGTAATCTAACATTCTGCGGTATGCTAGGAATCCGGTATGAAATAATTAATTAGCTTATGACCAAAACGAATACTTGGAGGAATATGATACGTATAATTCGATTGAAACGGAATGGTATTTCTTCAAATATGAATTAAACACTTGAAAACTGGTAAACATATTTAATTAAACTTCATACCAGCTTTTATGTCAAACCCGTGTGATCATTAAAATGCTTGGAATTATGGGGATTTTCCACCAGTTGAATAAACAATTTAGAACATGTTACATGTTAAGCGAATGCCTTCATTCTATGACGAAACTAAATATTTGATGTTAAATTTTGCTCAACAAGATATTATACATCACGCGCTTTATACGCTTTAGCGACTATTAAAATTGTGGGGCACAGCTTTATCTGCTTAGATCGACTTGCAAAATTTGGCATGCTGAATTAACCGAATATATACAAAATTAAAGATAGAGGCTTGCTTATCGTATTGGCTTGCTCAACGTCAAATATAAAAATGTGGAGTTTGTGATTTTTGAAAGTCTAGACAAATTAACCGTTCCTACTTTGATCATTTCTATGAATCCTATGGTAAGGTAAACAAGCCTTAAATCAACACAAACTTATTCGTCACAATCAAAGACTAGCCATCCACAAGTTTCAAATAGTTCCTGCTCTTCATCTTTACAATAAACTATTTCGTTGCATATCACCCACCTTGATTCGACGGTCTCCTCAAATGAAAAAAAATTGAACTACAGGGAAAGTCTCACTGGAGCTATTGGAAGTAGTACTTCAGCTTGTTGTGCTAATACTTGTCGTGATTCCGCTCACTTTGCCACCTTTATGTATTTTGTTAGGTTTGACCCCATTTTCTTACGCTTTTCGAAAAATTGTTTCAACTCTTCAAATTTAAGATTCTACAAAATGTTCCAGTTGTATTTTTTCCATTGTCCACATTTTCTTGCGAGCCATTTCTGCAGCTATTTGAATAGCCGAAGCTTTTAAATTCTACGCCATCCTGTATTGCATGCTAATATACATACTCAGTTGTCGTTAGGTGTATAGAAGTCGTCAGCCATACTCATTTAGCACCGAATTGTGATTTTAACAGCGTATCATTTTTGAAAACATATACAGCTCTTCGAGTAGCGCACAAAGTTTTGTTTAATTCTCTCTGCTCATTTTTGCTGTGAATTATGAAGTTCTATTTGTTGTTATCCAGTCATGCATAGTTGCTGCTATACTGGCATATTGTAATCTTCCTATTGATGATTACTGGTTAAGAATTATGGAACTTTCTGCATTAGAAATTTTAACTTCACTTCATTTAAAATACATTCATCTTTTGAGGAAACGTGACAAATATTCGCCGGACTATGCAAAATCTAAATTTAAAGCCGTCGACTTTTTTTACATTTTTAGGTACACATATTTAGAACATGCAAGATGGCATTTAATATGGTAAGGTGTAGTCCACCGGCCCAAGTACCCATTCTCATCATCATTGTTCATGACTAGATTGATGGCAAAAAAACTTGAGTGACATTTGCGTATTTTGGACATTGCATTGTTATAAACCAAGGTGCCATGAAGGGCAATGGGATGCGAGGGTTGCTGATAGCAATAACAAATTCATGAATGATACTAAAGTAACCCAAAATCACTATTATAAGACAAGTATGGTCACTAATATGCTTACATTTATTTCAGAGGTACTGGTACTACTAAGAAAATGCCTTAAACAACCCGACAGCTGCTAAACCGTTTACAATTTCAAAAACCTAAACAAGTAAATATTATTATTATTACGATTCTTCATAACAATTTTATTTCATTCAAAAAACCGCCGGTTACCTGTCTCATTTTCTGATAATTTGCTGACGCATCCTTGGTTAGTTACGTCAGAATTTTGGTCTTTGAATCTCTTCCTAGGGGACTTCCACATTTAACTGCAAACCTTTTGGAATTGTTTTTCACAATCCTCATTTTTGGTATCCTTCATCGTGGATACAGTTTTTAAGCAGAGCTTCAATTCATCTACCATTTATTTCCAACAAACAAATTAAAAAACATATCTACAGCCACATTAATCCATTCAGGAAATTTGCTTCTATTTACATTACAAAATGGATGTATCGATTTAACTGTAGCACTGGCAAACGATTGCGCTGTTTTATGCATAGCTGGTTTTCTTGATGTATCATTTAATATATTTCGTCTGTATTTTTTCCATACACAGTCAAGTCAGTCTGCAAAGTAACACTCGAAATAACATATAAACACGGGTAGAAATATTGCAATTCCTTAGAGTAAACCTAAAGAATGAGGCATTGGTGAACCATTTTCTGACAATAAACCACCTCGTTTAATTACCACGAAACAAGATCCAACTAAAATAATTATCATTGCAGCACTGTGTGTTGCAAATCTCAATGTTGACACGAAAACATTACACATTCCAGTTAAAACTTGGGTGGATCTGTAAATCCATGTGATATTGTCTTCTGAAAGTTTTCCTACTCGTTTAATTTTAAAAACCCGAACCATTTGAGCTTGTGTGCATGTACAAGCTTCAATCCAAAATCGACACGTGTGCGCTGTTATTAGTACCATTAAAATGATATGTTCAAATATTCCAACTAGTTGGATCACGGCCAGGTATTCTATTCCAACGGTTAACCATGTCGATGGAAATTTTTTTCTGAGATTTGTATTTCAAGTAAATTTTCAAATAGATCGTGTATTGGATCTTGAAAATAGAATAATGACACACACAACATTGGAGCAAGGCATGGTGGAAACCAACAAATAAACTTAACAAGTCTTTCTGTATACTTTAGTTTCACATAATTTTCTTTGACTTTGTATAGTTTTTGAAGTTTGGCGTCCAAAGCGAAAACTTGGTTGTAAGTTTCCATCATTTCATCATTGTACTCTCTGCACAATGAGCCCATTGCCAAAACTTGGTATATCAGAATCCATAATATCCCACTTGTAAATGCAAGTATATAATTTCTTCCCGCTAGATCTTCCGCTTGTGGTGCATCTTCAGGTATTTCAAGGTTTGTACTAGTTGTGCTTATACAAGCTGAAAATAAAAAGATTTGAAAGATATGTCCAATGTACCAGAGAGTACAAGTCCAGTGCAAGTAATTTGGTAAAGGAACTAATAGTTTGGAGTTAACATTCCACTAAAAATTTCCTGACACTATGTATTTTACAAAGAGGCCTAGTCTTTCTGTTATACCGTACCTCATGGACTTAGTTAGCATTTTGTATCCGAGATAGTTAACCGGGGCCTGTCCTAAGTTACTAAAAAATGTTGTTCCATTTGTTGGTTTAGAGTTAACGTCCGAATGTTTGAAACAAAAAAATAGCTATATCACTTCTGCTTGTCCACTCAACTTGTGAGACTTAATAAAGTGGTTCAGTAAATTAAACTTGGCTTTTTGTTTAACTTATTCCAACATGTCACAAAATTAGGCCTTCTAATAGCCTGCCCACTGAAATCATTAAGTTCAACTTTGTGGTTTATTTGCACTTGTTGGCAAAATGACTTCCAAATACGTAAAGTAGCAGTAGAATAATACTGGTGCTAAGGTTATACCTGGCGTTATGTATTTAATATTGAGGATTAGATAACAAGCGAAGTGATATACAATTACAATTTAAGCGATCCTATTTAAATTCGTTTAAGTTTTGGTTTATTTTAAATTGGCAGGCGATTTATTCCAGCTTTATCTAAAAACACAAACATTTATTGCAATTTTTTTAAAATATTCTTAACATTCTTAATATGTTTGACTTATGACATTCTATATCAATACAATATGCATAAAATTTATTTTAGTTTCTTGATTTCATTCAATATTAGATTGTAAACCAATGTGTCTGCGTCCTTTGCTGTTATGAAATCCAAATGCATGAAAAGGTCATGATTTACTCTGTTCATCTGTTTTAAAACTCCAGAACTAAATTTTCGAGCAGTTATTTTTACATCCTGAAATCAGAAATATATAAAAATATATGTATACTTAGCTGTTTGTCTATATATGTATATTATTTTTTCAAAAGGATTCTGACCACTTTATTTACATTTGGTGGCCCCAGGTTATCTTGATCCCCAAAGTAAAAATATGTCGGCACTTTGATATTTTTTAAATTGTAGTCTGGTGCGATAAAGCTTTGATAAGCTTTCATGTTCCCTGAGGGCCCAAAGTCGTACTTTTTGAATGTACAAGTGCTCATGGCTTGTGCATAATGTGCCAAAGTTTTTATTGATATTATGTTGGGAAACTTAGCCCATATGTTTGGGAGCTCAGTCTTATAAATACAAACAAAAATTTTTGAAAACGTTTTTTTCATAATTAAAACGCGTGCTACATACATACATACGTTGTTCATTTGCGGAGCGTCATATCCCAATAACATAAATATGAGATTATCACAAACACCACATTTTGTAGCAGTTAAGCTGCAAAAATCCCCAGGAGACAAGTTCAATTGTGTTCTGAGTTGTTGTGCGGAATTTAGTCGTCCATTTAAAAGAATATTTATAATCTGGTACTGTAAAGAAACATATTACATTCCAAATATAGTAATAATTTAGTTAAAACCGTAGAACGCTTTGCATTTTTTGGTGACATACCTTAAAGTCTGTATTTATCAAAGGTGTTAACAGCCGAATTGGACAATTTGCATGTCCCATGTACGCAATTGGTGCTAGCATGAAGCCTGCCAATATCTTGTCGTTCATTTCAGGTATTTCAGATAGTGCCACGAAATACTGTGTGGTTCCCATCGAGTAACCAATGTAAAATATCTTTTCGTTTTTTGATACTTCAATAATTTTGTCCGTTACTGCGGGTACGTCATTCATTCCCATTTCATGCCAACTATGTTAATTTAATTATTACTTTTCGACTGTAAATTATCCTCATGATTTATTTTGCGTAAGAAATAAAACATATCAACACAAACCTGAAATTCCAGTACTGCAAGTCTGCTTGTGAATTAAACTTAGTATGCCCCAAAGAATATGTTGTTCCTCTTGCATTACCAAGCCATACCTCATAGCCCGCATCAGCTAACATAAAGGCTTGTTTAAGACAAGGAAAGTATTTTATGGGACACATTTGAGTTTAAATTTTAGTCAATTGATTGCTATGAGCATTAGCTTACGTAAGTTTCTACTTCCTGGTTGAAAATTCCAACAGTCTGATGAAAGCCCTAAACCATGATTTAAGTATACAGCTTGTTTACGTTCTTTGGTTTTCCCTTTTATATTAGGAGATCCAGTGACTCTGTATACTGTAAGAATGTAACCGTCCTTTGTGGTTATACTGTATGTTTCAAATGGATAATTATAGGTTGCGAGAATCTCGGGCTAAAATAACATTAATTTCAAATGGTTTGAATGAAACATTTCTCATAGTTATGGTAAATGTTGATATGGAGACAAAAAAAAATTACCGTAATTTTGTTCTGATCTGGATGCCTTTGTAACAAGCTGTGTTTTGCTTCTGAGCTGCAAGTTGCAAATGGTAGGGATAATTGAGCCGCTTTTAGAGAAGGAGGATTTGCTTCACAAATGTGGTCCGGTGTTTTGGGTATATCAGCATGTATATTTAACAGGCTTTTTACAATTTCCAAAAGTAATATTTTTGAGGTTAACATTGTAACTCAATTTTATTTTTGATTCGGAGAAAAATGATTATTTTATTTTACAAACTATTTTCAAGATCTTGAAGGCAATTAAATATAGGGAATTTGTACCTATACACTAATATATATAAGTATTTGCTGTTGGCAGAATAAATTGGTTATACTGTTTTAAACAATATTGAAATTTTGTATCTATGACCTATATATTTTGTTAATTATTATTACTGATAAGACAAAAATTTCTTACTAAAAGTAGACTGGGTCTACTGTTTAGTTTTATATGATCTTTTGTTGCTTATACTAGTTTATTGTTTTTTATAAAGTAGGGCTTGTGTACTATGAAAATCAAATCAGTATAAAACTGTTCAGAGTTTGATGGCCTATATTTTCTGCAATATCAGTGCATGCATCTGATTTATTAAAACTACTTCCTTGTTTTTTCTGCAGATTATGGCAATTTAAAAATTCAGGAGAAAAAATCTGCTTTATTAGGAGATATTTTTTATATTGTCTGCCTTAGTAATATTTTAGAGTCAAATAGTTATTATTCCAATGTACAACTGATCATACAATCTTACATAACATTTCCTTATAGATAAGTTAACACGACAAAGTTAAGCGATCCAGGAAGGCTTATTTAAATTTAAAGAAGTCCATGTAGTTATAATTTTTACAATAATAAAAGACGCAAATTTTTACGTATTCCAATACACTTAACTAGGACATGAGTAAAAACGATACCAATTGGTCAATTGCGAACATCTCAAACTGCAATGGTGTATCCTTGTCAATTGAATAAAATGGACCAAATTCAGCTCGTACAGAACGACAAGATTTGAAAAATCTTTGACACCACCGGCGCCTCCCGAGACTTGATTGTAGCATTGAGTTTTGAAACAAAACCATTCTCATATATTGCTGTATTTCCTGAGATGACGCATACAAATCGGCTACGTAACCAAATATGAAAATAGTTATCGGTACCAAATTAAGTGCACATGCACAGAACAACAAGAAAAATATAAATGGAATCCGATTAGATAACTTAATACAAACAAACAAACTCAAAATTTGGAACGCAATGACCATAACAGCATAATTTACTATTAAGAAATTTTGGTTGACTTCATTGAACAAAGTTGCAAATAATTGAATTTTTCGATATTCTACGATTACGTTCCTGAGAACGGAAGACGCTGGCTCGGATGACTCCAATTTCAAAAGTTGCTTTGAAATCGTTCTTTTATAAGCGAATAAGCCTTCTGTCAAGTAGTATGCGTATATCATCAGGCCCACTGAAAGATCCACAAGACCACCGGTTACGGTAGTCATGCATCCCGAAAAGAACACGCCAGTTGTACAAAACTTTATTCCGAAGTTGTGACTATCGAAAACAGTGATACGACCCATACATTCAGGAATCAGGAAATAGCCAGGAACAGATGCTAAACAAGGAGTGTAAATTGAAGCGGCAAGCGTCGCTGACATAAGTACCGCGTGATTTGCCCTCATTGCCACCAAAGTTAGATTTAACAAATCACGTTTAAAATTTGAACTTCCTGTACAAGATTTTTCATCTAACAAAACAAAAAAGCAGTAATGTTCCGTTTAATATAAGTACATTCATTGATAAATTTATTGCTTACAGTTTTTTCCTTTGAGAAATAACACCAAATTATTAAAAACATTGGTAAATGCCAAGGTGTGTTTTGCATACATCCAAACGCACAACCATCAAAAGAAATTATTTGCAACGACTCCATAAGTAATTGAATAAGGGGTCGCTCAGGGTGAAATTTGAAACTATCTGCTAATATTAGTTGAGTTAGTTGCCCGAAGGATTAAATTGCCGTAAAATTTTGAATTCGCCTGAATAAAAACCATTTTAATCTACTGGTTCGCGTTAAGCCTTCATTGAACGATACAAATCGACCGGTTTCCCCACTCCAGTAGTAGGTTATGCAGCAAATTGTACTTGGAAATTGGGTAAGCCAAATAACCCACTTGAAAATAGCATCGTTAAGTCGAATCTTAGAGATTGGTTTTTTGTTGGAATATTTCTTCGTATTTGGATTATCTGTCGACATGATGTTTGTGATTGTTTGACAAATGGAATACTGTTTGACAATTTTGAATGCTTTAGGCAATACAAAATATCACACCACTATTCAAAAAGTAAATTGGCACTGGCGCTTGATGCCAACGCTGTCTAAGACAAATATAATTGTTATACCAAAAGTCAATTTCAGGAAAGCAGATTGACTAAATTATTAAGTAGCTTAACTCGTAACTTAAATATATATTTACGATATATATGGGTGTATGATTCAGATGGCTTTGCCATACGAACGTAACTTTACGAGAACATAACTTTTCTATATGATACAATGTTATAAGACACAGACGTAATTTTATCTATGAGGCCCGATTATATAAAAATTTGGCTGATATATGAACAGGGAAGGATTTAAGTTAAATGGTAAAAACACTAAAGAATTAAATTTTTTGATAATAGTCATATAAGCAAAGCGTACCATAACAATATAAAATGTTTACGTAATTTATGATTACCCTCAGATATACCCTCATTTGGCACAGAATCTCCGGTTATATTAAAGTTTGGTTTATACAAACCCAGTGCGAGGATTATATTTCCATGGTAAACAATTTAAAGATGAAAAAAGTTAGATAATAATCTCCTGAGAAAAGGGATGGAAAATAAGATACAATCAAAAATTTTATATAAAAACGAAAAGGAAAGTTCCGTTGGTTCTATACCATTTAATATGCTCAATTTATTTATTTATTCAAATTAAGCAGAAAAATTTATCTTACACGACAGCGTTACAAAGTAATCACAACCGAACATAAAGTAAAAGCCGGGGTCTTCATAAACTAAATAACCAATGTTAAATTTGACCTATTTTTTACCTCTCGTAGTTAGTAAAATCTAGTGTTCATGATAAAATCGCTATAGCAACCAGCTGTAAACAGAGAACACTTTGATTAACGTACAATTGAAGAGCAATTTTGTAATAACAAATTAACCATCACGTAACGACAAGGGCGAGTTCTAGTTACAATACAACTTGACTGTGTTGATCGACAAAATATAAGGCGGCGTTCAAGTTTTTCATGCTCCAAAGTAGTTAACTAGTACATGAGTAAAAACGATACCAATTGGTCAATTGTGAACATCTCAAACTGCAATGGTGTATCCTTATCAATTGAGTAAAATGGACCAAACTCAGATCGAACAGAACGACAAGATTTAAAAAACCGTTGACACCAGCGACGCCTCCAGCGACTTGTAGTATAAACCATTGAGTTTTCAAATAGAACAGTTTTCATGTACTGTTGTATTTCTTCAGACGAAGCATACAAATCGGCGACGTAACCAAATATGAAAATAGTTATCGGTATCAAATTCAATGCACAAGTAAAGAACAACAAGAAAAATAAAAATGGAATCCGATCTGATAAACTGATGCATACAAACAAGCTCAATATTTGGAACGAAATGACCATCACAGTATAGCCAACTATCAGGAAACTTTGATTGGTTTCGTTGAATAAAGCTGCAAATATTTGAATTTTTCGATATTCCATGATTGTGTTCCTCACATTAGAAAATGTTGTTTCGACTGACTGATCATTAGAAAAATGATTCAAAACGCTCCTTAAGTGTTAAAACAAAAAAGTCAATTTTTTACTCGTAAAAAAGAAAATCAACAATAATTTGAATACCTTTTGTAGGAAAATAGGCTTTCTGTCAAATAGTATGCATATGTCATCAGGTCAACAGAAAGATCCAAGAGACCACCCGCCACTGTGGTCATGCAAGCCAAAAAGTATAGGATGTCAGCGCCAAATTTTATTCCAACGGTGTAACTACCAAATATACCATTATGAGCACCACATTCAGGAATCAGAAAATAACCAAGTATGGAAGCTAGACAAGGAGAGTAGAGGACAGCAGCAAACACAACTGACGGAACAACTGGGAGATTTGCCGTCATAGCAACCAAAGCTAGATTTAACAAATCCCGCTTAAATTTCGAACTGCCTGTAGAATATTTTCCATCTAAAAAAACAAAACATTAATTAAATTACGTTAAATATTTGTTAAAAAAATTCCTTGCTTACAATTGTTTTGTTTGAGATATACAACCAAATTATTGAAACCATTGGTAAATGCTGATGAGTGTTTTGTGTACATCCAACGACCAAATGCACATCCACCAACAGCAATTATTGCCATAGACTCCATAAGCGGTTGGATAAGGGGTCGATCAGAATGAAATTCGAATGTTTCTGCCAATATTAGTTGAATTAGTAGACCAAGTGTATAAATAGCCATAAAATTTTGAATCCTCTTAAATAAAAACCATTTTAATCTACTGATTTTCGTTAAGCCTTCATTAAACGATACAAATCGGCCGTTCACACTACTCCAATAGTAGCTTATGCAGCAAATTTTGCTGGGAAATTGGGTAAGCAGAATGACCCATTTAAAAATACCATCGTCCAAAGGTGTTATAGAAAAATGTTGGTCGTTGGAAACTTTATCCTTATTTGGTTTTACTGGTGACATAACGTTTACAGTTATCTAGAAAAAAGTAGAATTTTTGGGAATATTATAGATAATACGAAATAAAGCAAGCATGTTTCAAACGTAAATCCGCACTGGACTAAGTTATTTGAGACCAACACTAGCAATGCGAATGATGTTTTTATCCTTTTTTAGCATAACATAATTTTACATTCGTAACACTATACGAGTAGCTGTGAAGACGAGTTTTTTGTGCGTGCATAACAATATGTTATGATAACGACTTTTGAATTGATACATTATTTATTGGTTAAAACGAGGTTTTGAGGGAGGGACTAGAAAGCTTTGGTATAATATATTATGCCACGAGTGGATTTTATGCAAGCGTACTGACCGATTTAACCAGCAGTTTAACAGTGATCATGTAACTACGACGGACTTTTTATACGAACGTAACTATATGTGAACATGTTTACCCAAAAAAAACTATTACGTAGAGTCATGATTAAATTTTAACTTGGTTTATATAAACACGTGAGGCGATATTTGTGATATGGTAAATTTATCGAAGATCTATGAATTTAAATAAATAATAATTGTATCAGCAAAGCGAACCAAATAGTTGATACAATCTTATTTATATAATCTACGCTTTGATATTTGCAAATTTTGGCGACTTTTTATATTATAAATGTTAAGGGCTAGAAGTAGCAAACTACATTGTAGACTATAGATTAACGATCCCGCTGAGCTTTCAAACTAGGGAGCATTGGCACAAGTAACCAAGTCACATCTAAAATGTAACTCGTAATTATAAAGCGATACATATTATAATATTATTGCAGAACTATGTATATATATAACGATTAGATAATGTTTTATCGTTTTGCTTCTTTCATTTGCTATTTAGTTTCATAATTGGGGCACCCCATTTCTAATGGAATTAATCAAGGAATGTAATTTTGCATTCTGCGGTATATTTAATATGGGGATCTGGTATGGAATACTTAATTTGCTTATAATCAAAACGAATATTTTGAAGAATTTTACAAATAAAATCTGACTAAAACGGAAAGATATTTTTTCAAAAATTAGCAAAATACTTGAAAATTGATAAAAATACTTAATGGCAAACAGGATTTTCGGGGTATACTGAATAGCATATTTGCATACTTCATAGGTAGTTTTTATTCGGCCAATTATTTGATAATGTAGAAAGGCAAAGTATAAGGTTGTGTTAGAATTGTGTCAAAACAAACATAGAGTCTAATACAATTTGTAAAATAAGCATTTTTTTAAATTCAACGAATTGAAATACAATCAAACAAAAACAAACCAAATACAATTAGCGATTCGTTTCAATAATAACAGTAATCATTAAAACCCGTTATCATCATTCATCAATACTTTAGATATCTTTAAAAAACAAATAAATATTCATCGAAGTTATGCATTAATGTATTTTTCATAATTTAATCAAAGAACGTTTGGCAAAAAAACTTTGCCAAAGAACTTTATCTCATCACCGCGTTTCATTTTACCCCTGAACCATTTGTGGCTAAATTTTTTAATGGCCAAATAAATTGATTGGTGCTTCTGATTTCCAAAGAAAGGATGCTTAGAAAATTATTATAGAATTATAAACATTTATGGAGTGTATATTTATTTCATAATTGCTTTATAACTTTCTGTCAGTGCGTCGCCTTTTGGCTAATTCTACATTCGAAAATCTTCAAGTAGCGTTGCTCTAGTCGTCTACTAACAAGTTAGCTCGCTCTATCAGTACATCGCAAATTGATTGAAAAATACATTTTCTTGCACAGTTTTTGATGCTGAATAAGATAGCAA